>SJYQ01011759.1:0-41962 GCA_006410935.1 Redunca redunca
AAGAACACTGGAGTGGGTTGCCATTTCCTTCTCCAATGCATGAAAGTGAAGAGTGAAAGTGAAAAGTAAAATTGAAGTCGCTTAGTTGTGTGCGACCCTCAGCAACCCCATGGACTGCAGCCTTCCAGGCTCCTCTATCCATGGGATCTTCCAGGCAAGAGTACTGGAGTGGGGTGCCATTGCCTTCTCCGCAAGGCTTGTTTAGGGAGTAGAAGATGGACTAGTGTGACTTCATTATTAGGTTGTTGGTTGAAGGTGGTTCCCTTTTTTGGAGAAAGGGGCATGCAGCCAGGTAGAAGAGCACAGATGTCGGGTTGAGGAGGCTGAATTCTGCCCTTTACCCTTCAATAGAGGACTACTGAAAACGTGCTGGGGCTGGTGGAGCCAGAGCTATATACAAAATGGGATTTAAGAATGCTGATCTGGCTTGGGGTATAGGAGGAAAGGTTCGGTCCAGAGTGATGCATTGGCACCCTGTTGTAACAGCCCAGCCATAGAATAGCAGTGAAAGCCACTCCTTTTCTCATGCTTTGCTGTCCCTCAGAAAGTTGTGTATATTTGATTTTGCTTGGCCTGGTGGCTCAGACTCCCAGCCAGGGAAGCTTAGGCATCTGTATTCTTTTTTTTTTTTTTAATGAAAATTTTATGGAATAGCTGGATAATTTTGTCAGCCCTTATTTTGATATAAAATTTCATTGGGGAAAATTACTTACTGTTGAGTGACAGTAGTCACAGGAAATGCATGTATTATCCTGTCTGTATAAAGTTCAGTGTTGGGAAAAGCAAACTGCATTTTTTAGGGGTGCACACTTAGGTGTGCAAGCATCTGTGTTTTTAACACTGCCAGCACCGTCACCCTCAAGGTGGTTCTGATGCCCTCATGACAGCATGAGGACTGCTGTCCTGTTCTGCACAGTAGGTTCTTCCTCCCTCTCAGCCGCCCCCCACCCCCCCAGGTCTTCCTCTGACATCTTTTTCCACCCTTCATCCATCTGCTGGTCTTGCCCACAGCCTTTGTACTTAGTAGCTATTCCAGCTGGATGATTCTCAAAGCTTCCATTGTTTCATATATTTAGCCACCACTGTATCTGAAGCTAGGGAGGCAGTTATTTCCCTGTCGGGAGAGTAATTGGAAACAGTGTATCAGGGGAAAAAGAATATAGCGTGGTCAGTAAACTCTGCCCTTGACCTCCTTTATGTAGATTGAGTTTCCTCTATAAGAACTAGTCTGTGTATCATGCTTACTGTTAGGCATTGTACTAAGTACTTTCCATGAGTTTAATCCTCATAGCCAGCACTATCCAGGTAGGTATAATAAAACCCATTTTATAGATGAGGTAACTGGACGTTAGAGAAATTCAGTAGCTTCCTTAGGATCATAGAACTAGTAAGTAGTAGAGTAGGGATTTGAACCTGCCTGAACACTACCCTTCCAACCCTTTCTAGTTGTCTTCTAGTAGCTTCTTAATTACCTCTCTTCATCATTTTTGGTTTGTGTTTTTTGCCTGGCGAAGGATACTAAAGAAAAAAATCTCTTCCAAGCCCGTTTAGCTTGCCAGTAGAGATGAGCTGTCTCTGAGTATGCTGCTTGCTTTCAGTGTTTTGAGGGACCTCAGTTCGTCAAGAATTCATTCTCTTCTGGGGTGTAGATAACTTACTCACTTCCCGTCTTCTTTTGGTCTCCAGGAACCTGGCACTTGTATTTCATGTTATTTGGATTCTTACAGATTGTGAAAAACTATAGGGATAGAATACGTGAGACCCCCAGATCTATGAAACCTCATTTTTGCAGTTCAGTCCAGCTGTCAAAGCTGTTGAACATTTAACCAGATAATTTAGATTGTCCTTTCCTACACTCAGTGCGCCAAGTGTGTGTTATTTCATAAATATTTTTCAGTTGCCCTGTTGATTTCCTGCCTTGGAATACTCCTATTTTAATAGCAGATAGCATGTTTCTCCACGACCATGATTGATAACACTTAAGGCAGCTTATAAAAAGGTGGACATGGTACATTAGTAGATCACAGCCTTGGGTACTTACACAGTTACTTGTGTAGATTTAAAAAGGTTTTTTGCCTTTTGTTATTTTGAGTCAGTAAGTCTAGATGAGGGCTTGGTCATGTGTATATTAAAAAAATGCAGCTGATCCTCTGTTCCACAAAGATTGAGAGCCACTGCCATATGCCGTGGCACCCCTCATGGGAGAGTTTGAGGGGGGTGGTTCCTGGACCTGGAGGGAATGTCTCAGACAGGTCTCACAGTGTGGCCTGTCTCTCCTGCTTCACCCCCAACCTGGCAGTGTGGACAACAGCGAGTACATGCGGAACGGGGACTTCCTACCCACCCGGCTGCAGGCCCAGCAGGATGCCGTCAACATCGTCTGCCACTCCAAGACCCGCAGCAACCCTGAGAACAACGTGGGCCTCATCACACTGGCCAAGTAGGTGGCGCAGAGCGGGAGGGCGTGCAGGGGAGGCGGGGCGATTCCTGTCTGAGACCCGCTGCGGCGCCTGGGGCACTGCCTTTTCTTGGATTCCTTGAGGCTCCTCTTGCCCATCACCTTCCTAGACTACCTTCTTCACTACTCATATAAATAAAAGCAGCAAGCCCCTTGCTGTGGAGCCAGGCTCTAGGCACATGGGCTCAGTAGTTGGGACGCACAGGTCTGGCTGCTCTGAGGCATGTGGAATCCTCCTGGACCGGGAATTGAACCTTGGCAGGTGGACGGTCAGCCACTGTGCCACCAGGGCAGTCCTCACGGTATTTTAAAGACAATAAAAAGGGATTTGGGGTCAGCTTCCCAGGGCATATGTCACACATCGTGTTACCCCCGAAGTAATTTGTTTTAGGAACTGATAAACCTCAAGTGAGTGACTGCCCATCCCAGCATTCATGTTATTTGCCAGAAAATGAGTCTAAACATGAAGAGGATAGGAGAGAGAAGAAAGAGCATCCAGCTATTGTAGAGAATTCTCAGGCCCCTGAGAGGAAGATGGCATGAGAGAGGTTGGGGGAAATACTGGAAGAGGCCAACTTCTCTCAAAATCACTCTTATTTTCTGTGTTTGATATCCACACATTAGAGATTTTTCTCTAGTTTTCTCCAGTTATTCTCTAATTTTATGTCATTGACATGTAACATTGTGTAAGTTGAAGGTATACAACATAATGATTTGATAATGTGTATATCGCAAAATGATCACCACAGTAAGTTTAGTTAATATCCATGTCTCACATAGTTAAAAGTTTTTTCCTTGTGATGAGAACTTGGAAGATCTGTTCTCTAAACAGTAGGTGTTTGTTTAGGAAAAATAGAGATAACAGTTATCATCAAGGTCTCTAAAGAAAAGATGAGTCGAGCACAGTTTGGAGGCAGTTGTCCTACCCTGAAATCACAGACGTGCTTCCTCCCCACTGCAGTGACTGTGAAGTGCTGACCACACTCACCCCAGACACTGGCCGCATCCTGTCTAAGCTTCACACTGTCCAGCCCAAGGGCAAGATCACCTTCTGCACTGGCATCCGCGTGGCCCACGTGAGTCCTGCTGGGTCCCTCTGGTGGTTCCTCCTTGCTCTGGGATTCTGCCTCCACACTTACTCATTTCCCCCCTAGACACTTGGAGTGAGAACCAGCACCAGGGAAGAGAGATGATGTAGAGAAAGGAGTGGAAAGGATATAGTGGGATGATCGGTGAGGATCTTGAAGGGGAAGGCCCTAGAATGGAGAATTAACCCCTCTTCCTTACCCACAGTGAGAGAAGGGAAGGGAGGGGAGAGGGGGTTTAGATCTGGTGTGAGTGTGATGGTAGGCTCAAAGTATATGGAAGCCATAAGAAAGAGAGTGATAGGAAAGAACTGGGGGATTCCTGTGGCTGACTCCAAGAACTCCCTCTTCCTTTTGAAGCTGGCCCTGAAGCACCGGCAGGGCAAGAATCACAAGATGCGAATCATTGCCTTTGTGGGAAGCCCTGTGGAGGACAATGAGAAGGATGTGAGTCCAAGTGACAGTGGCGGAGTTTGGGCACCACATGTTTGGGAGGGGGCTTCTGTTGGCTCTTGGGAGAGTCAGGAAAAAGCGTTGGGTCCATCAGTTTGGGGAAAGGAGGTTGTGCAGAATTCAGTTTCTGTCAGGGCCCTGGAGCAGTATGCTTATGATGTGTGTCACCTTCCCTCGTGCTATGGAACAGACTTCCTCATTTCTCTCCCCTTCTTCCTAGCTGGTGAAACTGGCTAAACGCCTCAAGAAGGAGAAAGTAAATGTTGACATTATCAATTTTGGGGAAGAGGTGAGTAAGGGAAAGTAAATGTTGACATTATCAATCTGGGGGAAGAGGTGAGTAAGGGCCGGTTGGGGGCCAGTGACTGCTTTGATTGTAAATAGAGAGGAGTGTCTACATGGGGATGAGGGGCTGCAGACAGGAGCTGGGGGCAGAGAATGGGGGCAGGGCGGGAAGGAGAGCCTCCTGGGTTCTTCTCTCCCCAGGAGGTGAACACAGAAAAGCTGACCGCTTTTGTAAACACATTGAATGGCAAAGACGGAACCGGTTCTCACCTGGTGACGGTGCCTCCCGGGCCCAGCTTGGCTGATGCCCTCATCAGCTCACCCATTCTGGCTGGGGAAGGTGGTGCCATGCTGGGTCTTGGTGCCAGTGACTTTGAATTTGGAGTGGATCCCAGCGCTGATCCTGAGCTGGCCCTGGTGAGCAAACATTGACCTCCAGGAGAGCCCAGGTGTCCTTCTTGATCCTTCTCACACAGCATCTCGCTTCTCTAGGGCTAGACCGTCCTAAGGACCCTTGCTTGTTTTCCCAGACCCCCTTAGGTCCCTCTTCCCCATAATTCTGTCTGATCTCTAGGGGCACCACTGTCAGACTCTCTTCTTTGCTTTTCCCCACGAAACCCCAGGTTTCTCCCAAGCCCATCCTTTTCCCCTGTGTCATCTGTCATCTCTTCAGATGCTTCCCCACGGGTATAAACCAGAAGCTGCCCCTTTACAGTCTGTCCCCACCCCTCACCTGCCTTCCCCAGCGCCCCAGGGGACAGAGGGCCAGAGAATGTCTGACTTTGCTCACCCTTGGCCAGGCCCTGCGTGTTTCTATGGAAGAGCAGCGGCAGCGGCAAGAGGAAGAGGCACGGCGGGCAGCTGCTGCCTCTGCCGCTGAGGCCGGGATCGCCACGACGGGGACTGAAGGTGAAAGAGGTGGAAGCTGAAGTCCCGGGACTGCGGGGTGCTCTGTGGAGGGCTGGTGTAGATGGGGCTGGAGTCCTGGCTGTGTGGAAACACGTGGGCTTGGGGGTGGGCACAGTTCCACCCTGCCGCTGTCTTCCATTTCCTAGACTCGGACGATGCCCTGCTGAAGATGACCATCAGCCAACAGGAGTTTGGCCGCACTGGGCTCCCTGACCTAAGCAGTATGACTGAGGAGGAGCAGATTGCTTACGCCATGCAGATGTCCCTCCAGGGTGCAGGTGAGCCAGGGCCTGGGTGGGCGTGCCCCAGCAGAAACGCTGCAGGAAGAAGTGGAACTGAGCAAACTGACCTTCCTTCCTCAGAGTTTGGCCAGGCAGAGTCAGCTGACATGGACGCCAGTTCAGCCATGGACACATCTGAGCCCACCAAGGTGAGGGCCGGCGATGACTCCATGCCGCCATCAGCCTTAACATCCTCTGTTGAGATCCTCAGCCTGCTAGGGCTGGAACCGTTCCTGTCTCAGGGTTTCATAGATGAGCTCTTCCTAGAGCAGAAGGAAAGAAACCCATGGAGGTAATGTTTCTTGTGGGTAAACTTTGCTAAGGAGAATGTGGCCAGAGCTGGAGAAATGTCGTAAGTGTTATGTAATTTCCCTTCCTTGCTGGTGGGAGCAGTCTGGACAATTCTCAGTGATACCATCTTCCAGGAGGGTAAAAAGAGGGTCCAGGAAAACAAAAGCGGGGAGTGGGTGTCTAATAGCAGGCAACGTAAAGGTTATGGCATCTGTTTTTATCTTTTGAGCTCAGAAAGCAGTGTCTCAGGCTTTTCCTCTAATTGGTCAGTAATTTAATGTTTGGGGGACTTCCCTGGAGGTCCAGTGGTTAGGACTTAGTGCTTTTACTACTGGAGGCCTGGGGTTCAATCCCTGGTCAGTGAACTAAGATCTGGAAAGCCATGCCTATGCAACAACAACAACAACAAAAATAGAATAAGTGGTTTAAGTTCATACTGTGTGTGTGCTTAGTTGCTCAGTTGTGTCTGGCTCTGCGACATCGTAGACTGTAGCCCGCCAGGCTCCTCTGCCCGTGGGGATTCTCCAGGCAAGAACACTTGCCTTTTCCTGCTCCAGCATACTATGTATAGGCACTGGGTATTTTCCTAAACCCTGCTTCCTGTCCTTGGCCAGTCAAGTGGGGAGAGGGGCTCATGTGGCGGTACGCTCCCGTCTTCCACGAGGGCTTGCTCTACAGCCAGCCCCTGTCACCAGGCTGACACTGCCCCCTTTTCAGGAGGAGGATGATTATGACGTGATGCAGGACCCCGAATTCCTCCAGAGTGTCCTGGAGAACCTTCCGGGCGTGGATCCCAACAACGAGGCCATTCGAAATGCTATGGGCTCCCTGGCCTCCCAGGCCACCAAAGATGGCAAGAAGGACAAGAAGGAGGAGGACAAGAAGTGAGACTGGAGGGAGGGGACGAGCCAGCCAGGGGCCCAAGCCTGGTGGGGTGGGGGGGTAGGGTCGGAAGTGTTGTCTGTAACCACTACGGCCTAAATAAAGCCTGGCAACTTTTTTTTTTTTTTGCTTTTTTGCTTCAAACACTGGTGACTTTGCCTGTGACCATTCCCCTTCCGCTCATTTCCACCCAGGACAGTCCTTCCTTAGGAAGAACTTTACTGAAAGCCATTTGTGTGAGGCATTGGGGCCCCAGAGAAGAGAAGCGAGTGCTGGCCATTGAGGATTCAGCATCTAGGAAAGGGTCCGCCTATAAATGAGCAGTTACCCACGTCTAACAAGTGCCCAAAGAGAGGCCTGAACAAGGCACTGTGGAAGTGAGGAGAGAGAGCCACAGCCTTTTAGCCTCTGGGAAGGTTCCCAAAGGCAACATTTGAGCCCTCATTTAATGGGGCCAGAAGTTCATCAGCCAGCAAACGAGATGGTGGTGTTTCCATTCAGTAGGAAAGCGTGTGCTGATGACGTGGAGGCATTTTGTCACTTAAAGACTAGTTGGGCCGGCAAACAGTAGGAGACAGGTGGAAAAGTCAGAATACCACATATCAGAGATCTTGGAGACCTTTCACAAGGTGGAAGTCTGTGAAGGAGAAACATGATCTTGTTGGAGCACCAAATTTAGAGGCAGGTTTTTGTGGGGCATGAAATAGAATGCACAATTCATATAATCTCTCCCTTTATTACTATTACATTTGAAAAAATATTTTACACATAAAATACTTAACCTATATATAAAATAAGATGTAAAGAAATTAACATATCTGAAATTGCTCAATGTAAGCTAGAATATTACTAACACCTTGTCACATACCTAGCCTTCTTGAACCCACTTCTTCACATCCTCCTCAGAACTTTTATCCTGAATCTCACATTATTTTTTTCCCTTCATGTCTTCTCATATACATAGAGTCTTGACAAGAATGTATAATGTGTTTGAGCATTTGTTGGCAGGTGGTCCAGTGGTTAGGACTTGGTTCTTTCACTGCCAGGGCCTGGGTTCAATCCCCGGTCAGGGAACTAAGATGCCACAAGCTGCGTGTCGAGGCCCTCCCCCCAGAAAGTCCTATCCTCTGAGACTTGCGGAACATGGTTTTTAACAAACATTTTGTTTCTTAGGTTCTTCAAAGTTGCTGCACTTAGTGGCTGCGTATTCATTTTTCATGGATGTTACGTATTCTGGGGATGTTCTGCCATTTTCCTGTAGATGGATCTTGCATTGCCTCTAGTTACTTTTCTAGTATCAACAGGATCTCAGTGTTTTCTGTCTATATCTCCTGATGTACCCATACAGGAATTTTTTTTTTTCCCCTCATTAAACTCTTTTTAATGGTCTCAAATTCTGTGACAGACTTTTAGTCAAGTTGTTTTCATTAAAAAGTACTGATTTTAAAACCTAATAACTTAAACTGCCACACACAAAACATATGGTCCACAAAAACATTCTCCTTTCCTTCTGAAGGTTTTATGATGCATTTTTATCATTAGCCAGTCTTTTACTATTAAACTTAAATGGCCAATTGAGGCGAACAGTTCTGAGACTGTTCTTCCCCACTGATTAAGACTGGGGTGGCAGATTGGGGGATAATATTCATTTAGGCTTCTGAGCTTTCTGGGCAGACTTGGTGACCTGGCCAGCTCCAGCTGCCTTCTTGTCCACTGCTTTGATGACACCCACAGTGACAGTCTGTCTCATGTCACACACAGCAAAGCGGCCCAGGGGAGGAGAGTCAGAGAAGCTCTCAACACACGTGGGCTTGCCCGGAACCATATCAACGATGGCAGTATCACCAGATTTCAAGAATTTAGGGCCATCTTGCAGCTTTTTCCCAGAAGGACAATCAATCTTCTTCAGCTCGGCAAACTTGCCAGCAACGTGAGCTGTGTGACAGTCCAGCACAGGTGCATATCCAGCACTGATCTGGCCTGGATGGTTCAAAACAATCACCCGAGCTGTGAAGCCAGCTGCTTCCATGCTGCTGTCACCAGCCACATTGCCACGACGGACATCTTTGACAGACACGTTCTTGACATTGAAGCCCACACTGTCGCCAGGAAGGGCTTCACTCAGGGCTTCATGGTGCATTTCTACAGACTTCACTTCAGTTGTTACATTGACTGGAGCAAAAGTGACCACCATGCCAGGTTTGAGAACACCAGTCTCCACACGACCCACAGGGACAGTACCAATACCACCAATTTTATAGACATCCTGGAGGGGCAAACACAAGGGTTTGTCAGTTGGGTGAGTTGGTGGCAGGATGCAATCCAGAGCTTCCAGCAGGCTGGTTCCACTGGCATTGCCGTCCTTACAGGTGACTTTCCATCCCTTGAACCATGGCATGTTAGCACTTGGCCCCAGCATGTTGTCACCATTCCAGCCAGAAATTGGCACAAATGCTACTGTGTCAGGGTTGTGGCCAATTTTCTTAATGTAGGAGCTGACTTCTTAATTTCCTTGTCTCTCTTCTGGCTATAGGGTGGCTCAGTGGAATCCATTTTGTTAACGCCAACAATTAGTTGTTTCACACCCAGGGTGTAAGCCAGAAGGGCATGCTCCCGGGTGTGCCTGTTCTTGGAGATGCCGGCTTCAAATTCACCAACACCAGCAGCAACAATCAGGACAGCACAGTCAGGCTGGGATGTGCCTGTAATCATGTTTTTGATGAATTCTCTGTGTCCTGGGGCATCGATGATGGTAACATAGTACTTGCTGGTCTCAAGTTTCCACAGGGAGATATCAGTGGTGATACCATGCTCTCGTTCAGCTTTCAGTCTGTCCAAGACCCGGGCATATTTGAAGGAGCCCTTTCCCATCTCGGCAGCCTCCTTCTCGAACTTTTCAAGTATTCTCTTCTCGATCCCGCCACATCTGTAGATCAGATGGCCAGTCGTGGTAGACTGCCCTGAATCTACGTGCCCAGTGACAACGATGTTGATGTGGGTCTTCCTTCCCATTTTGGTTTTCACGACACCTGTGTCCTGGCAGCAAACCCGTTGCAGGGGAAAAAAAAGCAGGAATTTCTTTAGGATACTTTACAGGATAATGATGAATTGTTTTTCAAAGTGGCTGTATGGATTTGCACTCCTTCCTGCAGTTCCTATTGAACTCATCCCTTTCCAGCCCTTAGGACCATTACAAATTCTTAATTTCTACCAGTCCAGTGAGGATAAAATGATAACTCATTGTGGTCTTAATTTGTGTTTCTCTAATTACTAATGAGGTTAATTATCCCTTAATTTTTTAAAAAATAGGTCTTGGTGAAATATTTCTTCATATTTTTTGTTCATTTTTCTCTTGAGTTCATTTTTTTTTGGTGGGCTGGGCCTTCATTGCTCTGCAGGGGCTTTCTCTAGTTGCGGTGTGCAGGCTGCTCATGGCAACGGCTTCTCCTGTGGCAGAGCACAGAATCTAGGTTCGAGGGTTTCAGTAGCTGTGGCATCCAGGCTTTAGTTGCCCTGCAGCATGTGGAGTCTTCCTGGGCCAAGGACTAAACCCATGTCCCTCGCACTGGCAGGCAGATTCTTATCTGCTGTACCACCAGGGAAAAAGTTAACTTTGTATTGATGTTTTATAGAAGTTCTTTATTCTTAGTATTAAATCATTATTGGTTACATATTGTTATAAATATGTCAAGTTTACGACTTTTTTCACTGTTCTTTTTGGCACAAAAGTGCCAAAAGCACTTAAGTCCGTTAAGTGCTTGCTTGAGGGATCTTAGTTCCTCCACCAGGGATTGAACCTAGGCCCTGGGAGCCCCACTGAGTTAGGGCTGCCAGGGAATGCCCTAAAACTATTTTTTATAAAGCTCAAACACATTAAAACTAAACATTCTTGTCAAGACGCTTTATGTATATGAGAAGACATGAAGGGAAAAAATAATGTGAGATTCAGGATAAAAGTTCTGAGGAGAATGTGAAGTGGCTTCAAGAAGGCTGGGTATGTGACAAGGTATTAGTAATATTCTAGTTAGGCCCACACTGAGCCCTAACCACTGGACCACCAGGGAATCTATTTTCATTTTTTAAAAGGTACCCTTTAGTGACCAAAATTTTTAAATTTAATGTCAGATTTCTTAATCTTTTCTTTCAAAGTTAGTGTTTCTTGTGTCCAGCAAACTCTTCCATAGGTCAGAAAGATATTCTATTTTTTTCTGGAAGTTCTATGGTTTTGCCTTTCACATAGAAATTCCTTATTCTGTCTCAATGTACAGTGAGATAGGGATACAATTTCAATTTTGTAATATGGAAAGCCACTTGTAACAGCATTATTTATTGGGGGGGGAAAAAAAAACTCCTTTCAGTGTGGTGCTGCTTCTGCCTGGGCCAAGATTCCACAAATTTAATTTGCAGTATCCTGAAGTCAGACTTTAATGCTTGAATGTAAACAAGTTTCCACAAAATCAAACTAGAAAACCTACTCTGTGCTTACATTATGTTCATATTGGATGTGTACTGTTTCTGAATAGTGAGTTTGAAAATGTGTATGTTGAGCAGGACACTAGTATTTTTTTGAATCACATATTTACTTGAGAGGAATGGCTCACCATCTAGGACGTGGCAGCCTTTTATAGGTGTTGGTTTTAAAGGTAATGGTCACTTTGGCTTTCCTGAGTCTGGGGATACTTTCCCAGCCAAATCATGTTTTGGCAGAGTCTGCACATCTAGTCGTGATGGGCCCTGTGTCCCATCTCTGGCCCTCTGCATGCCAGCTGAGTGACTTCAGTGTTCATGAGGATGACTCAACCAACACCTTGGCCTCTTCCAATTCAGAGATCATCATCACAGTGCATTCTTCTGTGTTTACGGCAACACGTCCACCTTAAGAAATGCCCTCGGCTGATTCAGATACTCGGCCCATGGACCCCTCTTTTTCTCAGCTCTCCCACTTTGATGGTCCATGTATGCTTTTCATCAGTACTGCGAAACATGCGTGTACTCTGGGCAATTCCATTTCAGGAATTTAATCAGAGAAATGACACAGATATGTACAGGGATGTTTAAAGAATGGAAACAACCTAATATCCAACAATTAGGTTACATCATTGTAGTATATTACACACTGTCAATAAATTTTATTTTGGAAAAACACTCAATGGTACTGAATATATGATTATATTAGCAGATGCTTGTATAACACAGTGTGCCAGAGACCATTCTAAATGCTTCACACTTTCGTATCATTCAGCTTCCATAACCCTATGAGATAGCTGTAGCATCACTGATCCTAGTTTATAAATAAGGAAACTGAAAGCCAGAGAGGCAGGTATCTTACTTATAGTGATGGTGCTGACAGTGTGGTCTGTGAACCTCTAAGAGTCCCCAAGACTATTTTAGGCAGTTTTTGAGGGCAAAACTATTATCATCGATACTGTGTTAGGATGTTTTTCTTCTCTTCCATGATGATGATACTTGCAGTGATGCTGAAATAGTGGGGGGAAATCTTTTGGTGCCTTAGCACGAATCTAAGACGGTGGCAGTCCACACACCCCTGGATTGAAAAAAACACAAAAACTGTCCTTGATGAAGCAGGAAAATCATGAATTGTATTAAATCTCAACCTTTTTAAAATACTTATTTCTTTTGGCTGTGATGGGTCTTTGTTGCTGCTCACGGGCTTTCTCTAGTTGTGACAGATTGCACTGGACCACCAGGGAAGGCCCTAAATCTCAGCCCTTGAGTGCACATCTTTAGTATGTCTGAGGTAAAGTGGGAACTACGTAGAGCCTGTGGCTGCATCCTGGGATACAATGATGGACTTGAGGAACGGTACTCGTGCAGTTGTTTGACTTGTGAGATGAACTAGCCACTTTTTTTTTTTTAAATAATGTAACATTGTTACTTAAAAGAATAAGGCCAGGGGCTTCCCTGGTGGCTCAGAGGTAAAGAATCTGCCTGCCATTACATGCGACATGGGTTTGACCCCTGCTCTGAGAAGATCCCACATGCTGTGAAGCAACTAAGCCTGCACTCTAGAAATCGGAACCTGCACCTTCTGAGCCCACGTGCCACAACTGCTGAAGCCCTGGGGCCCATGCTCTGCAACAAGAGAAGTCCCAGCAGTGAGAAAGGAGCTTGTGCACCGCAACCACAGAACACCCCCTGCTTACCACAACGCAAGAGAAGCTGGAGCAGCACAAAGTAGGACAACTGCCAGACAAACCGTGGCTATTCAGACTTGAGAATTTGGCAAACACTTTCTCAAAAGTAAATGATGTAAGCCTCACTTCAAGGAAAAGAAATGACAGTTTTTGTTGTCTGTGATGAAATTTGAGTTCTCAGGTAAAATTTTGAATTTTGACATTCTCAAACCAGTGCTACAGTGAACTTGACATTCTCAAAATATTTTAGATGGGTGATATTAATACATTCCTAATATGTATCAAAGTTGTGTATTGTAATGTGTCAACATTAGGAAGCTCTGCATTATACAGTGAACCAATATTCTCCAAATGATCCATTTCAAATGCAAAAAAAGAGAGAAAACAATGGATTCAGATGTAACAGATTACAAAAAATATACTAATATGGTTTGGGATCCCACATGGTGACTGACATTTTAAATGACTACTGTGTATTGAATTTCCCTGGTGGTATAACCGGAAGCGTTAATTTTGAATCCATACTAGATTTGCTTCTGTGATTTAAATTCTCATATTGCTGCTTTTGTTATGATAGGCATAGGCAAATGCCTCAGGGAGACCTGCCCAGCCCCTTCCACCTGACCTTTGGGCTAGGGTGTCTTTGTTTGGTTCACTGGGAGATAGCTTGACCCTGCCCACCTGTGAAGGGTCTTAAGGAAGTGAAGCTAACATATCCCTCTGCCCCAGGCTTGCCATTCTAGGAGATAAGGGATTAGATCTGATAGAGTGCTTGAAGAACTAAGGACTGATGTTCCTGACATTGTACAAGGGGCGGTGGTCAAGACCATCCCCCTCCCCCAAAAATGCAAAAAGGCAAAATGGTTGTCTGAGGAGGCCTTACAAATAGCTGAGAAAAGAAGAGAAATTAAAGGCAAAGGAGAAAAGGAAAGATATACCCATCTGAATGCAGAGTTCCAAAGAATAGCAAGGAGAGATGAGAAAACCTTCCACAGTGATCAATGCAAAGAAATAGAGGAAAACAATAGAATGGGAAAGACTAGAGATCTCTTCAGGGCTTCCCTGGTGGTGCAGAGGTTAAAGCGTCTGCCTGCAATGTGGGAGACCTGGGTTAGATCCCTGGGTCGGGAAGATTCCCTGGAGAAGGAAATGGCAACCCACTCCAGTATTCTTCCCTGGAGAATCCCATGGATAGAGGAGCTTGGTAGGCTACAGTCAATGGGTCGCAAAGAGTCGGACACGACTGAGCGAAAGAAAATTAGAGATACCAAGGGAACATTTCATGCAAAGATGGGCACAATAAAGGACAGAAATGGTATGGATCTAACAGAAGCAGAAGATATTAAGAAGAGGTGGCAACAATACAAAGAAGAACTGTACAAAAAAGATCTTCATGATCCAGATCGAGATGGTGTGACAAGAGACAAGACATCCTAGAATGCGAAGTCAAGTGGGCCTTAGGAACCATGAATACAAACAAAGCTAGTGGGGGTGATGGAATTCCAGTTGAGCTATTATTTCAAATCCTAAAAGATGATGCTGTGAAAGTGCTGCACTCAGTATGCCAGCAAATTTGGAAAACTCAGCAGTGGCCACAGGACTAGAAGAGGTCAGTTTTCATTCCAATCCCAAAGAAAGGCAATGCCAAATAATGTTCAGCCTATGCATAATTGCACTCATCTCATACACTAGCAAAGCAATGCTCCAAATTCTCCAAGCCAGGCTTCAACAGTACGTGAACCGTGAACTTCCAGATGTTCAAGCTGGATTTTAAAAAGGCAGAGGAACCAGAGATCAAATTGTCAACATCGTTGGATTATTGAAAAAGCAACACAGTTCCAGAGACACATCTACTTCTGCTTTATTGACTATGCCAAAGTCTTTGACTGAGTGGATCACCACAAACTGTGGAAAATTCTTAAAGAGATGGGAATACCAGACCTGACCTGCCTCCTGAGATATCTGTATGCAGGTCAAAAAGCAACCGTTAGAACTGGACACGGAAAAACAGATTGGTTCCAAATCGGGAAAGGAGTACATTAAGACTGTATATTGTCACCCTTCTTATTTAATTTATATGCAGAGTACATCATGCGAAATGTCAGGCTGGATGAAGCACAATCTGGAATCCTGATTGCCGGGAGAAATATCGATAACCTCAGATATGCAGATAACACTACCCTTATGGCAGAAAGCCAAGAACTAAAGAGCCTCTTGATGAAAGTGAAAGAGGAGAGTGAAAAAGTTGTCTTAAAACTCAACATCCAGAAAACTAAGATCATGTCATCTGGTCCCATCACTTCATGGCAAATAGGTGGGGAAACAATGGAAACAGTGAGAGACTTTATTTTCTTGGGATCCAAAATCGCTGCAGATGGCGAGTGCAGCCATGAAATTAAAAGACACTTGCTCCTTTGAAGAAAAGCTATGACCAACCTAGACAGCATATTAAAAGCAGAACATTACTTTGCCAACAAAGGTCTGTCTAGTCAAAGCTATGGTTTTTCCAGTAGTCATGTATGGATGTGACAGTTGGACTATAAAGAAAGCTGAGCGCTAAAGAATTGATGCTTTTGAACTGTGTTGTTGGAGAAGACTCTTGAGAGTCCCTTGGACTGCAAGAAGATCAAACCAGTCAATCCTAAAGGGAACCAGTCCTGAATATTCATTTGAAGGACTGATGCTGAAGCTGAAGCTCCAATACTTTGGCCACCTAATGTGAGGAACTGACTCATTGGAAAAGACCCTGATGTTTGGAAAGATTGAAGGCAGGAGGAGAAGGGGATGACAGAGGTTGAGATGGTTGGATGGCATCACTGACTTAATGAACATGAGTCTGTATAAGCTCCAGGAGTTGGTGATGGACAAGGAAGCCTGGTGTGCTGCAGTCCATGGGGTTGCAAAGAGTCGGACACGATTGAGTGAGTGAAATGAACTGAAATGGTCTTTTTACTTTGTCTCTTCACTTCCCCCTATCTCTGATCCATAAAAGAACTTGGCTTCCAGGCCCTGACAAGATGGTTATTTTGAAGCGCTAGCCTGAAATCTCGGTCAGCCTCTCAGTCGACGAGCTTGGACTCAGTAACAGTGGTGCAGAGGATAAGAATCCACCTTCCAGTGCAGGGCACATAGGTTCTGTCCTTGATCCAGGAAAACTCCACATGCTGCAAGGCAGACTAAGCTCACGTATCACAACTCTGAGACTGCCTGCTGGAACCACTGAAGCCCGCTGTGCCTAGAACCCTCCCCGACACAAGAAGCTGCCGCTGCTGCTAAGTCACTTCAGTCGTGTCCGACTCTGACCGCATAGACGGCAGCCCAACAGGCTCCTCTGTCCCTGGGAGTCTCCAGGCAAGAATACTGGGGTGGGTTGCCATTTCCTTCTTCAGTGCATGAAAGTGAAAAGTGAACGTGAAGTCTCTCAGTCGTGTGAAAAAGTGAAAGTGAAGTTGCTCAGTCGTGTCCGATTCTTGCGATCCCATGAACTGTAAGCCTACCAGGCTCCTCCATCCATGGGATTTTCCAGGCAAGAGTACTGGAGTGGGGTGCCATTGCCTTCTCTGAGAGAAAACTTTTTCAAAGCCATGAAGACCCCGCACAGACAAAAATAAATAAAAATTAAAAAGACTGTGTATCAAGATTTGGTGTAGTTACAAGAAAGAATATCCACAGTTATCTGAAAAAGCATTTTGAAATATTCCTCCCTTTTTTTTTTTTATTTTTTATTTTTTTTTATTCCTCCCTTTTGTAACAACATATTTGAAAGGTCATGTTTCCTTTATGTATGTCAATCAAAACAACATTTTCCAACAAATTGAATGCAGATACAGAAATGAGAATCCAGCTATCATCTGTTAAAGAGGCTTGCAAAAATGTAAAAGAGCATACCCTTCTCATTACATTTTTGTTTTGGAGAATGAGGTTATTTTTTGTAGAAACTGAACTATGTTAACATGTAATGCATTTATGGTTGCTATTCTTACAGGATTAATATTTTTAAAATTTCTGTTTTAATTTCTAACATAGTAAATATCAATGTATATGTAATTTACATAAACAAAAACTCTTGGGAATCTTCAGTTTTTAAGAGGGTAAAGACCACCATGCTCTTGTAACCAAATTAGACATGCATCTCTCTTCTTGTGTAGAGACTTCTTCGCTGAACCAAGTTCCTCCCGGCCTATTCAAGGACTTCTTTCCTGCTAAAGTTCAAGCAGGTAATAATGAAACTGAGTTTGGTGCAAGCAAGACAGGGTTTTATGCAATGGCCAGAGAACAGGGGTTCTAAAAGCACCTTCTTCCCAAAGGGAGGGGAGTAAGGGAGTTTTAAGGCTTAGGAGGCAGACATTTATTCAGGACTCCAGGAAAGAGAAGGGGATTTTCAGGGGCAGCCAGGGCATGGGCAGTCTTCCACTCTCCTTTGCACACAGCATAAATCATGCCTGTTAGACTGCAGATACCCACTTTGGGTGGAGATCTTAGCATGGTGTTAAGAAGCAAAAGTAACGCTCTAACACCTCCAGGTTCCATCCACCTGCTGCGGTCAAGTCAGAGCTATTTCGGGGGCGGTTGACCACTATTTCTCTCAAAGTACAGCTGCAAAGCATCTCTGCCAAATACCAGGTACTTTCAAAACAAACACAGATCAATCAGAGCAGAGTCCTTCAGCTCTCAGGGGTTAGTGTGGAAACACAGAGATGAATGAAGGCAAGGGAAGCAGTCACCTTTTAGCCTACTTCATCCACCATCTTGGATCTTGCCAGTGCAGTCTGGTTTTGGCTCTGACTTTTGTAACCTATTGATAAAACAAAAATAGCCTGTAAGTTTAAAAACAGTTTCTACTCCTAAGGCCTGCTACATAGCATGCGTTTGTGCTAAGTCACTTCAGTTGTGTCTGACTCTTTGCGGCCCTATGGACTGCAGCCTGCCAGGCTCCTCTGTCTATGGGATTCTCTAGGCGAGAACATTGGAGCAAGTTGCCATGCCCTCCAGGCAACATTCACGACCCAGGGATCGAACTCTCATCTCTTATATCTCCTGCATTGGCAGGTGTGTTCTTTACTACTGGCACCACCTGGGACACTTAAATGTTTAATTATACCTAATTGTTTCCTAGCTTTATACAAGGACTGGCAAGAGAGGGGGTGAAAAGGGCTTCCCAGGTAGCTCAGAGGTAAAGAATCTGCTTTCCAATGCAGGAGCTGTGGGTTTGATCCCTAGGTCGGGAAGATCCCATGGAGAAGGAAATGGCAACCTTCTACAGTGTTCTTGCCTGTGAAATCCCATGGACAGAGGAGCCTGGTGGGCAGCCTACAGTCCATGCGGTTGCAAGAGTTGTACACAACTTAGCACCTAAACAACAACATTTATTTCTGGACTATAGAAACACAGATTTGGGGGGAAGGGATTGCTTTTATGAATATTTGAAAATGTTTCAGGATGTTAATTTTGTAGTACAGGGAAACATGTAAAATTACTTCTTTGAACTCTATTTTTTACTGATAGCTTCTTCCTTTTTTTGCTTCTATCTCTAATGAGCAAAGGCCTCTTAACCTATCATTTAAACCACTATCTTTCCAATGATTTTTGTCTCCCAAGCTCCTTTTTAACCCACACTTGCACAGCTAAACTGCAAGTATGGATTGGTTCTCAACCACTTGCATGTTCAGTATTTTCATCTGCACTTGTCAGTTTCAGAAAAGTTAAGTCATTTGAGTAAAAACAGTTAATTAAGGGTCAGAGCCAAGATCAAAACCCAGTCTATCTCACTAAAATGTGAGCCTTCATGAGATGACTATTTCCCATTATCAGCAGCCTTCTCATCATTTCCTTGCAGCAACTACTTCATCACACTTTCCTCTACTCCCCCATCACTCTCAGCAGAAGACATCACCTTTACAAAGGGAGTCAAGGCCCTTAGATAGTAAGTTCTGAAAGTTCTGAACTCTTCTCTCTTATCTTCTTCAGCCTCTCCTGGCAGCAGTTATGCCCCCCTCTCTCCTGTCTCTCTTGTCTTCAGCATCTGCCCTGCCAGTGCTTTTCCCTTGGCATACAAGCATCAAGTCCACACGATCAATAACCTTACCTGAGACTTTATGCTTTTCTGGTTGATGTTTTATTTTACAATGAAATTTATTCCTTTAAAATAAATATAGGTTATTTATGGAAATGAAATATGAAAGGGGAGAGTGAAAAAGTTGGCTTAAAGCTCAACATTCAGAAAACTAAGATCATGGCATCTGGTCCCATCACTTCATGGAAAATAGATGGGGAAACAGTGGAAACAGTGGCTGACTTTATTTTTGGGGGCTCTAAAATCACTGTGGATGGTGATTGCAGCCATGAAATTAAAAGACACTCCTTGGACGGAAAGTTATGACCAACCTAGACAGCATATTCAAAAGCAGAGACATTATTTTGCCACCAAAGGTCCGTCTAGTCAAGGCTATGGTTTTTCTAGTAGTCACATACGGATGTGAGAGTTGGACTATAAAGAAAGCCGAGCACTGAAGAACTGATTCTTTTTAACTGTGGTGTTGGAAAAGATTCTTGAGAGTTGGACTGCAAGGAGATCCAACCAGTCTATCCTAAAGGAGATCAGTCCTGGATGTTCATTGGAGGGACTGATGTTGAAGCTGAAACTCCAATACTTTGGCCACCTGATGCGGAGAGCTGACTCATTTGTAAAGATCCTGATGCTGGGAAAGATTGAGGACAGGAGGAGAAGGGGACCACAGAGGATGAGATGGTTGGATGGCATCACTGACACAATGGACATGGGTTTGGGTGGACTCCGGGAATTGGTGATAGACAGGGAGGCCTGGCGTGCTGCAGTCCATGGGGTTGCAAAGAGTTGGACATGACTGAGTGACTGAACTGAACTGATGGAAAGGGAAAATGCTCATGATGTATGAAATAAAACAAGAAACCTTCAAAGTAGATAATTTTTATTCAAACTGTCTTCTCTGTCAACTGGGTTTATAGAAGAACTGTCTATTCTTTTCACTTTTCTGTGCTTTCTGAGTTGAATAAAAAGACTATGTAACTACTTTAGGACCTCCCTGGTGACTCAGATGGTAGTGTCTGTCTACAATGAGGGAGACCTGGGTTCGATCCCTGGGTCAGGAAGATTCCCTGGAGAAGGAAGTGGCAGTAAATACTTTTGTAATTTGAAAAGCTCACATGTTGTCTTTCAAAAGTAAAATCACCATCACAGCAAAAAAAATAAGATACCTAGTAATAAATCTACCTACGGAGGCAAAAGACCTATACTTGGGAAGCTATGAGACACTGATGAAAGAAATAAAAGATTCATGGATAGAGAGATATACCATGTTCTTAGATTGGAAGAATTAACATTGTGAAAGTGACTGTACTACTCAAAGCAATCTACACATTCAATGCAATCTCTGTCAAATTACCAATGGCATTCTGCACGGAGTTTGGACAAAAATTTTACACTTTATATGGAAACACAAAAGACCCCCAAGAGATAAAGCAATTTTGGGAACTAAATACAGAGCTGGAAGAATCAGTTTCCCTGAGCTTAGACTCTACTATAAAGCTAAGGTAATCAAAACAGTATGGTACTGGCACCAAAACAGAAATATGGATCAATGGAACAGGATAAAAAGTCCAGAGATTAAACCCATGCTCCTATGGTCACCTAATCTATGACAAAAGAGGCAAGAATATACAGTGGAGAAAAGGCAACTTCTTCAGTAAGTGGTGCTAGGAAAACTGGACAGTTAAATGAAAAAGAATCAAGTTAGAACACTCCCTAACACCATACACAAAAATAAACTTGGAATGGATTAAAGTCCTAAATATAAGACCGGACACTATAAAACTCTTAGAGGAAAGCATAAGCAGAACACTCTGACATAAATCACAAGATATTTTGACCCATCTCCTAGAGTAATAAAATAGAAGCAAAAATGAACAAATGGAATCTAATTAAACTTAAAAGCTTTTGGACAGCAAAAGTAATCATAAACAAAATGAAGAGACAGCCCTCAAAATGGGAGAAAATATCTGGAAATGAAACAACCAACAAGGGATTAATCTCCAAAATATACAAACAGTTCATGCAGCTCAATATAAAAAAAAAATCACCAAATCAAAAAGTGGGCAGAAGATTGAAATAGACATTTCTCCAGAAGACATACAGATGGCTAAGAGGCACATGAAAAAGATACTCAACAATCACTAGTTATCAGAGAAACGCATATATAAACAACATGAGGTATCACCTCACCCTCCTCAGAATGTTTTTGTTGTTCAGTTGCTAATGTTCTGGTCTGTGTGCAGGTTGGAAAAGAATTTCCAGACATGAGGCAGAATGAGAGGAGAATAAAGTTTATTAGAGTGGGAGGCCCTGTTACAACAGTGGGCTGGCTCAAGGGAGAGCTGAATGCTTTCACAGGCTTGCAGCTGTTTTTTACAACCTCAAAACAGAAAATTCCTACTGGAAGGGTGGCATTAGGTGACTGGTTAGGATGCTATAGGGTGGATAGTAGGGTGGGTATTTTACATAATATGGAGTCAAGGAACTGGCCAGTTTAGATCTGGAGACTCGTGGCAACAGTTGCTATGGGACTTGGTCAGTTCTAGAGATTTTTATCCTGTGACTTTGGTACAGGCCTCCACATCTGTGACCTTGGTATAGGGCGCCAGAGCTAAGTTGTGTCTGACTCACTGCAACCCCATGTGCTGCAGCATGCCAAGCTCCTCTGTCCTCCACTGTCTCCCAGAGCGTGCTCAAATTCACGTCCACTGAGTTGGTGATGCTATCTAACCATCTCATTCCATGCCACCCCTTCTCCTTTTATTTATTTGTTGATGCTGCAAAAACCTTTATTGTTTCCATTTGGTCCAAGGCTTGAGAGGGCTCCAGAGTGTTAAGATGCTTCCAGTGGCTGCTAAGAGGGGGCTTCAGGCAGAAGCCCTGATGTTAGGTGTATGTGTGTGCTCAGTCCTGTCTGACTCTTTGCAGCCCCATAGAGTGTAGCCTGATGTTAGGGGGGCTCCTCAAAGGCCCCTGGGCTTCAGAGGCTCCTAGTAATGGTTGAGGGTGAGCCTTTCAAAGAGATATTCACCCAACCCAGCCTGGGGACCAGCGGCCTGCAGAGGTTGCTCATGTGGTCACTGTCTTCTCGATGAGTTTCACCTTCTCATCTAGGAAGTGGTTTTCTAGGAAGTCACAGAAGTGGGGGTCTGCACGAGCAGAACCCAGGCCATCCAGATCCAATATGGTCTGGTTCAGGTTCTTCTCTATGAGAAGGGCAGCTTCCAAAGTGCCCTGGGTTTTACCCCACTCATCTTCAGATGATTTCTGCATGTTCAGGAAGAGGGGGCAGCCACTGCACTTGTTTTGCATTTTCAAGAGACTTTCCATGCTCTCATGCTTCTCCTAGGCCAATTTGCAAAAAAAATTGGACCACACCCTCCAGAGCCATTGTCATGGTCAAAACAGAAGCCCAGAGAGAGGTAGGTATAAGAGGCCCACAGATACATGTTGATACAAGGTGAAGACAGCAGCCTCCACCTTGGTGGAATAATTCTGACAAATCTGGGAGCTCATGGTTGATCGGTAAGGAGTGAAGCTCAAAAAACGGTGACTGGTCCTGGTGATCATGGACAGCTGAGTGGCTGATTCCAAAGGCTGCAACTGGAAAAAAAGTTGGACGGTGGTTGCAGCAAGGGGGTGTCCTTGGGTCTGTTCCTTTCAAGCACTGTTGAAGCAAGAGACAGATCCATGGGACTGCCTAGTGCACTTTGCCTCCTTCTCCTTTTAAGGCCTTCAGTCTTTTCTGGCATTAGAGTTTTTTTCCAATGAGTCAGCTCTTTCCATCAGGTGGCCAAAATATTAGAGCTTCAGCTTTAGCATCAGTCCTTCGAATGAATATTCAGGGCTGATTTCCTTTAGGATAGATTGGTTGGATCTCCTTGAAGTCCAAGGGACTCTTCAAGAGTCTTCTCCAGCACCACAATTTGAAAGCATCAGTTCTTTGGCACTCAGCCTTCTTTATGGTCACATCCATATGTGACTACTTTGATTATATGGACCTTTGTCAGCAAAGTGATGTCTCTGCTTTTTAAACATGCTGTCTGGTCATAGCTTTTCTTCCAAGGAGCAAGCATCTTTGAATTTCATGGCTGCAGTCACTGTCTACAGTGATTTTGAAGCCCAAGAAAAGAAAACTGTCACTTCTTCCACTTCTTCCCCTTCTATTTGCCAGAAGAGATGGAACCAGATGCCATGATCTTAATTTTTTTCAAGTTGAGTTTCAAGCCAGCTTTTTCACTTTCCTCTTTCACTTTCCTCAAGAGGCTCTTTAGTTTCTCTTCATTTTCTGCCATTAGAGTGGTATCACCTGCATATCTAAGGTTGTTGATATTTCTCACAGCTATCTCTCCTCAAAATGGCCCTCATCAAGAAATTTACAAAGAATAAATGCTGGAGAAGGTGTGGAGAAAAGGGAGCCCTCCTACACTGTTGGTGGGAATATATATTGGTGCAGCCACTATGGAGAACAATATGGAGGTTCCTTAAAAAACTAAAAATAGAACATATGACCCAGGAATCTCACTCCTAGGCATATACCCAGGAAAAAAACAAACATAATTTGAAAAGATATTTGTACCCCAATATTTAATGCAACACTATTTACAATAGCCAGGATATAGAAACAAGCTAAATGTCCATCACTAGAAGATTGGGTAAAGAAGATGTGGCACATAAACACAATGGAATATTACTCACTCATAAAAAGGAATGGCATTGGGTCATTTGTGGAGACATGGGTCATTTGTGGACCTAGAGTGTATCATATAGAGTGAAGTCATATAGTTTAATAAAGGATATTTTTCCTCAGATTTTATTTTATAAGGCAATGTCATATTTTGACAAATAATTGTGAGATACTCTTTTATTGATCTTCCTGAGAATAGAATGGAGATAAAATATGAATCATGCACAAGGCCCTTATCTGATAAGTTAAGATAGAGAAATCAGAGCAATATGTCAAATGAGCTAAGACTATAATGATGAAACAACAGAATGAGGTACTGTTGAATCTACAACACTTTATGTACCTCAGAGTGATGAGGAAAATACTTTCCTACCCTAAGAGGACAAATTTGATGCAAAATAAATTATTATAATGTGAAAACACATTGTCTGTTAGGACTTCCCTGGTGGCTCAGACTGTAAAGAATCTGCTTGCCAAGGAAGGAGACCCAGGTTTGATCCCTGGGTCAGGAAGATCCCCTGGGGAAGGAAATGGCAACCCACTCCAGTATTCTTGCCTGGAAAATTTCATGGACAGAGGAACCTGGTGGGCTGCAGTCCATGGGGTTACAGAGCTGGACGTGACTGAGTGATAACACACACAGATTATTATAATGTGAAAGCACAGTAGAGTAATCCAAGATGTATTTTTCTAGTAGATTCCATTAGGACTCCTAACAATCACTGGGGGACTCAGTCAAATGTCACTTCTAGTTCTCAGAGACATACTCGTTCAGTACATCTTGGGCATAATTAATCTGCATTTTTAATCACCACCTCAGGTAAAACTGACTTAAGTTGTTAGCACTATTTTCATATTGTGTGAGAGAGGAATGGATAATTTATAAAATTCTTCCTCTTTGTTTCTGGCTGCACAGCCTTCAGGATCTTAGTTCCCCAACTAGAGATTGAACAGGGGTCTTTGGCAGTGAAAGGGCGGAGTTCTGACCACAGGATTGCCAAGGAATTCTCTATACACTCTTTTTTCCACACTTCTAATAGATGCTTCTGGGCTTCCCTGGTGGCTCAGAGGTTAAAGCATCTGCCTCTAATGCAGGAGACTTGGGTTCGATCCCTGGGTCAGGAAGATCCCCTGGAGAAGGAAATGGCAACCCACTCCAGCAGCTTGCCTGGAGAATCCCATGGGTGGAAGAGCCTGGTGCACTGCAGTCCACGGGGTCACAAAGAGTCAGACACGACTGAGCGACTTAACTTAATAGATGCTTTTAGGGCTTCCCAAGTGGCTCTAGTGGTAAAGAATCTGCCTGCCAATGCAGGAAACATAAGAGGCGCAGGTTTGATCCCTGGATTGGGAAGATTCCCTGGGGGAGGGCATAGCAGCCTACATCAGTATTCTTGCCTGGAGAATCCCATGGACAGAGAAGCCTGGTGGGCTATAGTCCATAGTGTTGTAAAGACTGCAGCTTTTAAAAGCTTTTAATGTACATAGAGAGAGACCTCCATGAAATGCTATAACAGATGTAGAAATTTGCTGCATCTTTTGAGAGAGAGAGAAAAAAAAAACTAAACCCATAGCTTATCAGAAACAAAATAAACCTCTCCAACCCACTGCTTTTAGGAAATATCACTTTAAACTTTTTATCATAAATTTTGGTAATAAAATCAGTTCACTTAGTATAATTTTTAAAATAAAAGATTAGGATTTAGCCCTTTACTCAATATGTAACACTCCTCTCCTCTTCTAATAGTAGACAACAATTTTTGGATAAATTGGTATTTATTGTTTATATAATTATGATTTTGTGAGGTTTGTTTTTGTTGTTGATTAGTCATTAAGTTGTCCAATTCTTTTGCAACCCCACCAGGCTTCTCTGTCCATGGTATTTCCCAGGCAAGAATACTGGAGTGGGTTGCCATTTCCTTCTGCAGGGAATCTTCCCAACCCAAGGATCAAACCTGTGTTTCCTGCATTAGTAGGCAGATTCTTTGCCACTGAGCCACCAGGGAAATTTGTTTACTATTAAATCTGCCTTTTATGCATATTTGTTTTTCCCAGAATTTATAACTGCCTTGGGCTTTTTTGTTTCTTCGTTTTGTTTTCATTCCCTCTGTTAGAAGTGTAAACCTCTCAAACTGGTCAAAGTAGGTAGCTTGATGACCTTGTGTGATGGCCTTCTGTTCTAATCTGGCTGGTTGCCCGAGGCCTGCAGCAAGATTGTCGAGATTCTTCCCTTCGCCTTCACCCAGGGAATCCCATTGTCTGTCTTCTCTGTGGATCCTCTGTTTCCTAGAGACCATGTTCTGATTTTCCCTGGTCTTCTGCTCTGTTTTAGTGAAATTCTTCATCCACAAGCTTCCTGAGGAAGGGAGACCAGAAAACAAATTTCCTGTCTTTACATGCCTGAAAATATCTTGGCAGAGTATAGAATTTTAGATTAAAAATAATGTTTTTAGAATTTTGAAGGCATTGTCCCATTGTTTTCTAGTTTTTAGAAATATTATTAAATCCAGTGTCATTCTGAGTATGCAACTATCTTTTGTATACATCCTGATTTTTCTCTCTGGACGACTTTACACGTTGCTCTTAATATTTACCCTGAAATTTGATGATGAAAAACCTTTGGGTGTTTGATTTTTAAAAATTTTTGTTTCCTTGTTTTTTAAATTTAATGTGCTGGTAATTTCATGGGTCCTTTCAAGCTATAAACTCATGTCCTTCAGGGTAGGAAATTTTTATTGAATTATTTCTTTAATGATTTTCCTACTGACTATTTTATTTCTTCTCACTTTCTTAAACCAGATACTCTATCTTCTAGACTGAATTTCTAATTTCCTTACACTTATTTTATATTTTCTATTTCTTTGTATTTTTATTCTATCCTCCAGGATATTTCTTCAACTTTGTTGTTTAGTTGCTAAGTTGAGTCTGGCTCTTGTGACCCCGTGAACTGTAGCCCACCAGGCTCTCCGTCCATGGGATTTCCCAGGCAAGAATACTAGAGTGGGTTGCCATTTCCTTCTGCAGGGAATCTTCCCAACCCAGGGATCAAACCCACATATCTTGCAGTAGCAGGCAAATTCTTTACCACTGAGCCACCAGGAAAGCTTCAACTTTGTCTCAGAATTCTTCTTATTAAATTACAAACTTCCATTTATATATATTTTTTTCTTTTCTCTTTGGCCATACCGCATGGCTTGTGGGGTTTAGTTCCCTAACCAGGGATCCAACTGGCGCCCCCTGCAGTAGAAGGGTGGAGTTTTCACCATTAGACCAACAAGGAAGTCCCTCACTTCATTTTTGGGGGGCGGGTGGGGGGGTTAAATATATATTTATTTTTAACTGATCACTTCATATTTTTAATTTCCAAAAAGTCTTGTTTTCTTTTTTTAAAACTATATTAAAGTATAACTGATTTATTATATTGTGTTTCAGGTGTACAGCACAGTAAATCAGTTATACAGAAAGCATGAAACGCTTCATGAATTTGCGTGTCATCCTTGTCAGGGGCCATGCTAATCTCTGTATTGTTCCAACTTTAGTATATGTGCTGTAGAAGCCAGGACACGTCTTTATTATTTTCTGAATGTTTCTTTTAGTAATAGCATCCATTCTTTTGTCATGGGTACAATGTTTTCTGTTGATTTCTGATGATATTAATTGCAGTTTGGAGGACATTTCCTTCTGGTCCCCTTATTATAGGTTACACTCCAGCTTCCTTTTCTTTTGGCTTCTGTCTTTTATGTGTGAGGCTTGTGAACTTGGGCTGTCTGTTCCAATTTAGGGATGAGGCCCAAAGTTGCTGATTAGAAGCCCAGTGCAGGGGCCAGAGGCGGTCAGCTGGGGCTGACTCACGGTGGGGTGGGTGAGGGAGGGATCAGTCTTCTAGTTAAGGTTTTTTCCCTGTGTCAATCATCATCCCCAAAAGAAATTTTCAGTCCTCTTGCCTCTACTGCCGGAGGACTAAACACTTTCAATTTTTAAATACTTTACAAGTCCTAAGACTCCAATTATTTCATGCCTTTTTGGTTTTCCTCTCTCTACCTCATGAGTAGAATGGAAAATATTAAAACTTAAGGATTTAAAACCTTACACATGAGACGTTCCAGTTTTCAAAATTACGTCTCTCATTGTCTCTAGTCTTCTCCTTGAGCTTTTATGCTTTTTAATTTCCGTACTCTCCTTTTGACGTGATTTCTGGATGGAGCAGAGATAAATGGGTGTGCTCAATCCACCACGTTTAACCAGAATGTCCTACTTCCCTAAGTCTTAATTACTTTGTTTCTCTAACTCATGAGGTGGTTGTAAAAATTAAAAGTTGTAGTGCATGTGTAAGAGGATGTTCAAAGAGATTTTTCTTGTTGTCTTAGAGTCTGAGCTGAGTCCTCAGGGAAAGAAGAGCATGTGGGTTCCCCACATGGTAGAGAAAGACTTTACTGGACAGACGGACGAGAACAACTCCTCTAACAGTGATGGTCCCTCATCATCATCTTCAGCTTCTATAAATGAGACTCTTGACAAGGGAATGAGGATTTGTGGAGATGGAGTTGTCGGTCTGCTCTATAGAGCTTTGTTATCTCCCCTACTTCGTCCTTAGGAAGGCGAGCAGAAGCTACAGACCAAGTAAGGAGAGTACCACAAGACTGGGGGTGCCTGCAGGGAAATCACTCCTTGACTGGACGATTCGTGGGTAGTAGGACTATTATCCCAGTGCTGCAAAAGAGCACAAGCAAAGCACTGTGAGAGAGGTTTTTTAAAAATTAATTAATTATTTAGGCTGTGCTGAGTCTTAGTTGGGGCACTCGGCATCTTCAGTCTTCATTGCGGCATGTAAGATCTTTTTTAGTCGCTGCACGCTGGATCTTTAGTTGCGGCGTGTAAGATCTGTTCTCCAAAGAGGGATCAAACCCGGGCCCCCTGTCAGAGAATTTTGGAAAAACTTGACATGAGTTTACTGGCATTTGGGAGACGCATATGAACATAGGGATAAGTATCTGCTGATGGTTTGGTGAACAGGGCACGTTAGGGAATGACTGGAGCCCAGACCAGGAATGGCAGTGCTCGAGAGTAGTCTGTACTTCTGGCACCTGGCATGATAAGGATGGGGAAGTTTCTCATGGGCCAGGAGGACATCATGGAGAGTACCTGGGTTTTAACCATATAGATCGGGCTCTGTCCAAGAGAGGTCCCTGCAGGGCAAGAAGACTCTAATGGCAAGGAACAGTGAAGAAGCTCAGGATGCTCTGCAGGACACCAGTTGGAGATGCACTGTGACACCAAGGGGTGTGCAGTGTGGAGGGCCTGTGAGTCTCCTCAAATACCACCCTCCAAGAGAAAGCCAGCACTTAGGCACCTGTCATATGGAAGGTTCTAACAGACCTGGTTATATAAAACTACCCTTTTTCTTTTTTCCACTGTTGCAAGGCTGGAGAAGTCAGAGGCAGGAAGTGGAGGGAGGGTGAAAGAAGAGTGAAGATAAAGGTAGCCCTCTCCCCACTTTGCTGTTTCAGATCTCTGGGCTGTGAGTCCAACTTGAGTTAGGGGGCGGGGAGTGAGCTAGGAATTGAATATAAGATTGAAATTTTAAAAAACGAACTGTTCAAGACTTGTATTCCATGAAAATAATAAGAAAACCATGGGATGTACTTGAGAAATGTGTTCCAAGGATGGGGAAGTTTGCTGACAGAACAGAGTTGAAGACAGCAGCTGACGGCAGGATGGGATGGGTGGGGGGGAATTCTTTGTGCCTTATCAAAGCCAGACAGTTAAATAAATCAGTTAGAACTTAAAGTGATAGACATTCATTCAATCAATATTTATTGCCAGATTCTATATAAGTTTCAGGGAATAAAAACAAGAATGAAGCTAAGAGTCCCTGCTTAGATAATCGAGTGAGGAAGACATTCTATCTAAGGTAGGAACTGCATTTAGCAGCTAATAATGGAGACCGGAGATAAGACTGAAATTTTACTTTTCTCTTGTGTAAGAAATGTCCATAGATAGAGGGTTCATAGTAGCTCCGCTGTCAGCAGAGCCCAGGGTCCTTCTATCTTTCTGTGCCACCATTCTCAGACTGTGGTTTTCACTCTTGAGACTTGTGGTCTGAGGTGACTGAATGGAGCTCCAGTTGTCATATTCTGCATTCCAGCCAGAAGTCAGGAGGAAATGGCAAAGGGCAGAAAAGGATCCATATCAGCTTTTTTGCCCCCTTTTAGAAAGCCTCCTTGGGATTTCCCTGGCAGTTTAGCAGTTAAGACTCCGAGTTTGCAATGTAGGAGGCACAGCTTCCATCCCGGGTCAGGGAACTAGGATCCCACGTGCTGTGTGGTGTAGTAAAAACAAACAAAATAGCCTTCTTGGATGTCTCATCCAACAACTTTGGCTGACATCTCATTGGCCAGAATTTTGTCACATGACCACTCGTAGCTGCAAGGGAACGTGGGAAATATAAGAATTGTTTTACTGAGGAAGAAGCAGAGAATGGAGTTTAGATAGGTAACCACCAAACTGTGTAGCAGTACATCCCTTTAGCTACTCAGAATCTGTTAAGTTCCTCATGTGGCTGTTTGTGGTTCAGCGAGCTGTAAACCAAAGACAAGTTTTCAGCCCCCAACACACCTGATATACAAGCAAAACTCTCGTTCAGAAAAGGAAAGCACCCAGCAGTCACTGGTCACTGGTCCACTGATGGACTGTATATGTTCTCATCCCTTAAACCGGAATGTGCTCCTGGCTGCTTGGCCAGTAGAGCATAGCAGAGGTAATGCCCTGTAGCCTCTGAGGCTGGGCCCTGAAAGGCAGGGTGGCTGCTGCCTTGTTTGCTGAGACACTTATGCTAGGACCCCCTAGTTAGCACTCCAACTGCCCTAGGGCCACCATCTCCACCATCTTGTGAGGGGGCCCACATTTGCCTACACAGAGAGCCATTGAGAAGCCCCAAGAATATAGGAAGAAAGTGAGACGCCCAGTTAGCCCAGAGCTGCTCCAGCGGCAGCTGTGTGACTGTAATCGTGTAAGACACCTCGAGTGCCCAGCCAAGCCCTTAGGAGCCAAGGGAACTCTGGGGATAACAAATAATTGTTAGTCTGAGCCACTAAATTTCTGGGTGGCAATAGATAACCAGAACAACACTGTGTGTTGGATCGGGGGGACAAGGACCACCTGCCCCAACACGGGAGTAAGTTCCTTGCTTGGTCTGTTTGGTTTCCCCAAGTTCTACCCCCTTGGGAAAATCCTCATTGTTTCCCATGATCCCTTGCTCTGTCCTCATGGAGGTTGGTTTTTATTTTTTTTTTCGTACTTCTGTGCACGCTCAATCATATCCAACTCTTTGTGACCCTATGTAGCCCACCAGGCTCCTCTGTCCATGGAATTTCCCAGACAAGAATACTGGAGTGGGTTGCCATTTCCTTCTCCAGGGGATCTTCCCAGACCAGGGAATGAACCTGCGTCTCCTACGTCTCCTGCGTTGGCACTCGAATTCTTTACCTCTGAGCCAACCAGGGAAGCCTAAGTGATAGTTGCTCAGTCGTGTCCGACTGTTTGTGACCCATGGATTTTTTCATGTTTATTTGTATTTACTTATTTCTTAGTTTCAGCACGTGGGATCTTTGATCTTCGTTACAGCATGCAGGATTTTTAGCTGTGGCATGTGAACTCTTAGTCACGACATGTAGGATCTAGTTCCTTGATTAGGGATCAAACCCAGGCCCTCAGGACTGGGAGTGCAGAGTCTTAGCCACGGGACTCCAGGGAAGTCCCAGGGAAGTCGTTTCTTGTCCTCCATTTCTCATGACGCATCTGAAGTGGACCTTGTGGGTAACACTCTCCTTATGGGCTGCACACCTTCGGCAGCTACCTCTAGAGGGAGCCTCTTCTGTGTAAGAGATTCAGGATGTTTTTGCCAACAGCCATAGCTGCTGTAGGCCAGATGTGGGTTATGTTTGTTTTTGTTAGCATAGTTTCCTGAAATAAATAGTAGGCTTCCAGTCAATTCTTAAGCATGAGTTACTAGGCCAAAGATCTTAAGTGAGTGCATGCATGGGTTCTCACTTGCTTCAGTTGTGTCTGACTGTTTGCAGCCCTGTGGAATGTCACCTGCCAAGCTCCTCTCTCTGTGGGATTCTCCAGGTAAGAATACTGGAGTGGGTTGCAGGCCCTCCTCCAGGAAATCTTCCCGACCCAGGGACTGAACCTGAGTCTCCTGCATCTCCTCCACTGCAGGCAGATTCTTTGCCGCTGAGCCGCTGGGGAAACCCAAAGATCTTACGTAGCATATTAAATCTTAAAGATCACATTTTGCATGTTGGTTTCTGTGCTCTATCCTCCCTAATTATTTTTCAAGGTTTGAAGGAGAAAATAACACTGCTAATCTGGTCTTTGCTGGGAGTTTTGCACCTCTTAACAGTGATCAATGCAAAGAAATAGAGGAAAACAATAGAATGGGAAAGACTAGAGATCTCTTCAAGAAAATTAGAGATACCAAGGGAACTTTTTATGCAAAGATGGGCACAATAAAGGACAGAAATGGTATGGACCTAACAGAAGCAGAAGATATTAAAAAGAGGTGGCAAGAATACACAGAAGAACTATACAAAAAAGATCTTCATGACCCAGATAACCATAATGGTGTGATCACTCACCTAGAACCAGACATCCTGGAATGTGAAGTGGACCTTAGGAAGCATCATTATGAACAAAGCTAGTGGAGGCGATGGAATTCCAGTTGAGCTATTTCAGATCCTAAAAGATGATGCTGTGAAAGTGCTGTACTGAATATGTCAGTGAATTTGGAAAACTCAGCAGTGGCCACAGGACTAGAAGAGGTCAGTTTTCATTCCAATCCCAAAGAAAGGCAATGCCAAAAAATGTTCAAACTATTGCAGTTGTACTCATCTCACATGCTAGCAAAGCAATGCTCTGAATTCTCCAAACCATGGCTTCAACAGTATATGAACCACAAACTTCCAGATGTTCAAGCTGGATTTAGAAAAGGCAGAGGAATCAGAGATCAAATTGCCAACATCCATTGGATCATCAAAAAAGCAAGAGAGTTCCAGAAAAACATCTAGTCCTGCTTTATTGACTATGCTAAAGCCTTTGACTGTGTGGATCACAACAAACTGGAAAGTTCTTAAAGAGATGGGAATACCAGACCACCTGACCTGCCTCCTGAGAAATCTGTATGCAGGTCAAGAAGTAACAGTTAGAACTGGACTTGGAACAACAGACTGGTTCCAAATTGAGAAAGGAATACATCAAGGCTGTATATTGTCATCTTCCTTATTTAACTTCTATGCAGGGTACATCATGAGAAATGTTGGGCTGGATGAAGCACAATCTGGAATCAAGATTTCTGGGAGTAATATCAATAACTTCAGATATGCAGATGACACCAACCTTATGGCAGAAAGCAAAGAAGAACTAAAGAGCCTCCTGATGAAAGTGAAAGAGGAGAGTGAAAAAGTTGTCTTAAAACTCAACATTCAGAACACTAAGATCATGGCATCTGGTCCCATCACTTCATGGCAGATAGGTGGGGAAACAATGGAAACAGTGAGAGACTATTTTCTTGGGCTCCAAAATCACTACAGATGGTGAGTGTGCCCATGAAATTAAAAGACACTTGCTCCTTTGAAGAAAAGCTATGACAAACCGAGTCAGCATATTAAAAACTGAGACATTTGCTGACAAAAGTCTAGTCAAAGCTATGGTTTTTCTAGTAGTCATGTATGGATATGAGAGTTGGACCATAAAGAAAGCTGAGTGCCAAAGAACTGATGCTTTTGAACTGTGGTGTTGGAGAAGACTCTTGAGACTCCCTTGGACTGCGTGGAGATCCAACCAGTCCATCCTAAAGGAAATCAGTCCTGAATATTCATTGGAAGGACTGATGCTGAAGCTGAAGCTCCAATCCTTTGGCCACCTGATGCCAAGAGCCCACTCACTGGAAAAGTTCCTGATGCTAGGAAGGATTGAAGGCAGGAGGAGAAGGGGACGACAGAGGCTGAGATGGTTAGATGTCATCATCAACTCGATAGACCTGATTTGAGCAATCTCCGGGAGTTGGTGATGGACAGGGTAGCCTGGTGTGCTGCAGTCCATGGGGTTGCAAAGAGTCGGACACGACTGAGCAACTGAACTGAACTGAGCATAGGGTGCTTGAGAAAGGGTTGGTATCTGTGTTAGATCTTGGTAGGGTGACTGTTTAGCAGCTATTCAGCAGACCATTTAGCAGCAGACCATTCTGAACTGCTTCCATTTGGAGGGTAGAGAAGCAGTTGACTCTTTCAATCCAGCAGGCTCCATTTAATAAGACTCTCAGTCAACTTTTATATTCGTGATTTTGTGTTTGCCTGAAGTAAAGAGCAATTTCCTAAGCAGAGTATTATTTCCTTTTTAATGGAGGAGAAGGCAATGGCACCCCACTCCAGTACTCTTGCCTGGAAAATCCCATGGATGGAGGAGCCTGGTGGGCTGCAGTCCATGGTGTCGCTATGAGTTGAACACGACTGAGCGACTTCACTTTTGCTTTTCACTTTCATGCATTGGAGAAGGAAATGGCAACCCACTCCAGTATTCTTGCCTGGAGAATCCCAGGGACGGGGGAGCCTGGTGGGCTGCCGTCTATGGGGTCGCACAGAGTCGGACACGACTGAAGCGACTTAGCAGCAGCAGCAGTGCATATGTGTGTGCATGCTAAGTTATTTCAGTTGTGTCCAACTCTTTGCAACCTTATGGACTGTGCCCTGCTAAACTCCTCCATCTGAGATTCTCCAGGCAGAAATACTGGAGAGGTGGGTTGTCATGCCCTCCTCCAGGGGATCTGCCCGACCCAGGGGTTGAATCCATGTCTCATGTTTTCTGAGTTGGTAGGTGGATTCTTTATACTAGCGCCACCTGGTTTTCAATGAATGCATTTTTTAAATTTAAATATTTATTTTTATTTATATACTTGGATGTACCAGGTCTTAGTTGTGGCATGCAGGCTCTTTAGTTATGGCATGTGGGATCTAGTTCCCCAACCAGGAACTGAACCCAGGCCCACTGCATTGGGAGCTCAGAGTCTTAGCCACTGGACCACCAGGAAAGTCCCCCTATATAGTACACTTTAAATATGTGCCACTTATTGTATGTCAGTTATACCTCAACAAATCTTTTAAAAATTTTGTATGTGTATGTGAAAAGAATATGTGCCCTCAATTATTGGCTGCAGGGTTTTAGATAATAGGTCAAACCTTCAGTTATGTTGTTCAAATCTGCTATATTCTTGCTGAAACATAGTTTTTCTTTTTATTGAAAACTGTATCCGTTTTTGGCTGTGCTGGCTCTTTGCTGCTGATGCGGGCTTTCTCTAGTTGCGCTGAGCGGAGGCTCCTCTCTAGTTGTTCTTGGGCTTCGCATTGTTGTGGCTTCTCTTAGAGAGCACAGGTTTTAGGGTGCAGGGGCTCAGCAGTTGCCGCTCTCCGGCTCTAGAGCGCAAGCTTCAGTAGTTTTGGTGCATGGGCTCAGTTCCCCGAAGCATGTGGAATCCTCCCAGAGCAGGGATCCAACCCATGTCCCTGCACTAGCAGGCGGACTCCCAAGCACTGGACCTCCAGGAAGTCCAAAACACGTTTTTCTTGATCCATCAATCAACGGAGGGAAATATGTTAACATTTCCCACAATTGTAATTATTAATTTTTCCTGGGCGTTCTGACAATTTATAAATTTGGAGCTGTGTTATTAAGAAACATAGGTTTATAATTATATCTTCTTGGTGCATTAAAACGTATCAATGTGGCAGCTCTCTTTATCTCCAGTTCATGTTCTTTGTCATAAATTTTATTTTATCTAGTAGTAACATACCTACACCAGCTGTTTTATTTGTTTGTTTAATATTTGCTTGGCACATATATATTTTCTGTTCTTTTACTTTTAAGCTATTTCTTATGTTTTAGGTATATCTCTTGTAATCAACATATAAATAGGTATGAATTTTAATTTACTGAATTTTTGTGGGGGGTAGGTAACACATGGCTTTGGGGATCTTATTTCTGTGACCAGGGGTTGAACCCGTTCCCCCCAGCAGTGGAAGAACAGAGTCCTAACCACTGGACCACCAGGGAATTCCTCAAGTTAAACAGTTCTAATATTCGTAAACAGGCATAAACAAAACATTCTGGTCTACTGTCCCCATTTCCCCCTACCTAGAAGCAACCACTTTCAAATCTTGTATCTGGTACTTTATTAATTATCTCTTTTCATATATCTAAGTAACATACCGTGACTACTTGGTTTTTTACTTAATAGCATTATGCACTGATATATTTTTTTAAGCCACACTGTGAGGCTTGTGGGATCTTGGTTCCCCGATCAGGGATCAACCCTGGCCCCCTCCATTGGGAGCTTGGACTCTTAAACCACTGGACCAGCAGGGAAGCCCCTAGGCACTGATTTCTAAAATAGACCAAAGGGCTCATTTGTTTTACTTCTGCCTTCTCCTTCCCCCATTTCCTCTATACAGTTATATATAACAATTTTGGCTAAAGGCCTACTCAGAATTTACATTATTTTGACTATGCAGATAATATTCATAGATGAGTCACTATGATCCTTACTAATTGACCCCAAGCTCTTCTCCAGCTGTCTGGATCTCATCTGCACGCATCCGTCAATCTCACTTTCTCACAGACATCTTCCTTTGAGCCTCCTGCTGGTGCCTGTCTGGCCTCCTTGCCCTTTTCTCTTTGATCTCCCTTCATGCTCCTCCTGGGAATTCAAACTCCTGACTTCTTCTCTACGCGGAATCCTACTGACCTTCTTTGGATCCTTTTTTGAAATTTTCACTTATTTCTTTAATTTATGGATTGCTTTTAGTTGCGCGGGGCCTTCGCTGCTGTGCAAGGGGCTTTCTCCAGTTGCGGTGCACGGGCTTCTGTTGCTGTAGGATACGGGCTCTAGGGCATGTGGGCTCAGTAGCTGTGGCTCGTGGGGTCTGGAGTGTGGGCTCAGTAGCTGTGGTGCACGGGTCCAGTTGCCTTGCAGCCTGTGGGATCTTCCCAGACCAGGGATTGAACCCGCGCCCCTTGTAATGGCAGGCGGATTCTTAACCAGTAGACCACCAGGGGAGCCTGGATCCTATTTCCCATATTCCACTGGACTTCCCTCTTGGTCTCCTCTTCGCTTTGGTGGACCAAAGCCCCCAGTTTTCTTTTAGAGTTATTCTAGCCCAACCAGCCAGCCACCAGCATGACCTTATTGGCCTGTGGCAGTGAAGGAGATCACAGACCGAAGAAAACGTGAGGCAGTTCATGAAATAAAGGGAAAGATATGTGTGCTCCAGGACGGGGGCAAGGGTGAACCTTAGATGACATTTAAATGAAGCAGTGTTCTTGGAGGTTCAAAGGAAATAAGGATCTGTCTAAAGAGGTTAGTACCCGTCTGGAGTCTGAAGTCAACACTGATGTAGAACGATAGGTCCAGAAACCCCTTATCTACAGCTCTGCACCTGAGCTGTAACAATCAGTATTGCCCCTCCGTCTCAGGGTGACTTGGATCCTCCAGGCAAAAGGAGAATGACTCGTGTTTACTGATATCCTTTCCAACAGCAATGTTTCTTAGAGTTTATGATTTTAGAGAACAGGGTTTCTCAGTGCATAGGAGAGCAATAGTCACAGAAAGGGGTTGTTATGAATGTCTCTGCTACATAGCTTGGGGAAAACAGTGTTTCTTGTTAATTTTGCTGGCTTTCTGTGTCTCTTGTCCCAGCTTGATGAATGGCAGGGTGAACTGGCTCTCTCAGTCACAGCTGCGTTTTACTTTCTCAGTGTATGTGGGAGACGATATTTTTGAGACTTTCTGGGGAGCTGTTAACTGTAAGGTTCTCTGTAGGATGATCTAGCCAGGTCTTTTCTTGAGGGAACCCCAAATGTCAGTATCTTTAGATCAGATTCTCCAAAGCAAACCTATTCCAGTCTTCTACTTGGAGACAATAGTCCTGACTGCCAGTGTTCTGGGTACTGAGCTGGGGGGAAAGGCTGGGCTTCTCAGAATACAGGATGTAAATGTTCTCTCAGTCCTCTCTGGAGCATGAACCTCCAGGTCTCTACTGTGGTTGAGGAGAGGAGGTCAAATTGCTGTGTGGACCTGGGATACACCCCTCCTCAAACAGAGTTTCAGATAGTTCTCCTGTTTCTCATCCCACATTTATCAACCACTTCAGACGCTTACTCCTTGGAAGAAAAGTTATGACCAACCTAGACAGCATATTCAAAAGCAGAGACATTACTTTGCCGACTAAGGTACGACTAGTCAAGGCTATGGTTTTTCCATTAGTCATATATGGATGTGAGAGTTGGACTGTGAAGAAGGCTGAGTGCCGAAGAATTGATGCTTTTGAACTGTGGTGTTGGAGAAGACTTTTTTTTTTGTCTGGTCACATTTTTTTATTGCCTAAAATGAATAAAGGGAATACTTAAAATTATTTTTATCTTTCATGTCATGAGCTCAAAGTCAAGGAAATGCAGTGAAGTTACTAAATGTTTGGTCCTCCAGTAAAATATGTATTAAGAAAAAGAAAAACATTAAAATAACCATAAAAGAAAAAATAAGGTCTTACTATACAGCACTGGGAACTATATTCAATATCCTGTGATAAACCATAATGGAAAAGAATATGAAAATGAATATATATACATATGTAGGGAAAGAGAAAGTCGCTCAGTCGTGTCCGACTCTTCGCGACCCCATGGACTGTAGCCTACCAGGCTTCTCAGTCCATGGGATTTTCCAGGCAAGAGTACTGGAGTGGGCTGCCATTTCCTTCTCCATGGAGAAGACTCTTGAGAGTCCCTTGGACTGCAAGGAGATCCCACCAGTCCATTCTGAAGGAGATCAGCCCTGGGATTTCTTTGGAGGGAATGATGCTAAAGTTGAAACTCCAGTACTTTGGCCACCTCATGCGAAGAGTTGACTCATTGGAAAAGACTTTGATGCTGGGAGGGATTGGGGGCAGGAGGAGAAGGGGATGACAGAGGATGAGATGGCTGGATGGCATCACTGACTCGATGGACATGAGTCTGAGTGAACTCCGGGAGTTGGTGATGGACAGGGAGGCCTGGCGTGCTGCGATTCATGGGGTCGCAAAGAGCTGGACATGACTGAGCAAGTGAACTGAACTGAACTCAGAGGTATCTGGTGTTGCTGACTCCTGATAATCAGGGGTTCTTCATCTGCAGTGCTATCAGTTTGGTTTTTCAGCTTTGCCCACTGACTTAGAATTCAGTTTTCTTTGATCTGTCTAGACAGTCACATATATTTATCAGCTTTTTAAGCATCCAATGCTGTTGTCTTTTCCAGTCTCCTTGTCTTTGGGAGCTTCTGTCTTTAAAAAAAAAAAAACTCTTTACTGTCATTTCAGTAGATTTCAGGAAGGAAAAAAAATAAAGAGCATATTCAATGTGCCCTCTATACCCAAATGTCTATCTTGTTTTAAAACCACATAAATTGGATATTATCATTATTTTCATATATAAGCAGTGTTGATTTAACTTTATTCATGAGTTTACTAATTTTTTTCCACACTAATTCTTGCTTTACAGATCTTCTTTCTTGGATAGTTTTTATTCTTTCAGGAGTAAATCCGGTAAAAAGTTCTTTCTGTTGACGTAAAATGCCTTTGTTTCACCCTCACACATTCCAAGAGGTTTGGACTTTATCATGCAGGCAATTGGAGACAGTGAAGAATTTTAGGCATTTGAGTATGATTAGTTTCACTTGGGGCGGGGCAAGGATGAGGAATCTGTTGAAAACACCCAGGCTAGATATAATGGTGGCTGGAACAGGGGTGGTGATGGTGGGCTTGAGGGGGGACTCTGGGAGATATTAAGGAGGTGGAATTGAAAAGCTTTGGTCATGACAGGGGATAAGAAAGAGGGATGAGGAAAAGACAATTCTCAGGTTTCTGTGTGGTGGTTAGTGGTGGTAACTTTCCCTGAGATGCAAATCCAGGAACAAGAGAATGTTTGGTAGAAAGCAGTGAATTTGGTTCACATTATGGGGCCTTGGAAGTGTCTGGTATTTTTGGTGGCTCCCTGGAATTCAGGTGGAAGATCTGAGTGAGAGATGCAGAGTTATTAGGCCAAGGTGATAAATGTTTATGGACAAGGTCACCCAGGGAGAGGGTGTGGACTGGAGAGGGAGTGTTAGGGTAAGGGGTGTGAGGGCTTCTAATTTCTGGAGTTAAGTCTACCTGAATGAGAGTGTTGTTGAGTTGGGGAGGACGAGGCTGAGGGGACTTAAACAAAAATTGCTTGTTCATTCATTCCTGGCTGCGTTGGGTCTTTGTTGCTGCGCAGGCGTCTCTAGTTGCGGAGAGTGGGGCCACTCCGTGGTTGTGGCTCGTGGGCTTCTCGCTGGGGTGGCCTCTCCTGTCGCAGGGCACGGGCTCTCGGGCGCAGGCTCAGTGGCTGTGGTGCACGGGCTTAGTTGCTCTGCGGCATATGGGATCTTCCCAGGTCAGGGATCGAACCAGTGTCTCCTGCATTGGCAGGCAAATTCTTGACCACTGAGCTGCCAGGGAAGCCCCTGAGGGGCCTTTTGGCTGGACTCTGTATACGCACATATATGGCGCGACTGCAGTGACTTAGCAGCAGCAGCAGCAGGGCAGTTTCAGTGGCTCAGTTTTCCCTTAGGTTGCAATGATTTAAAATAAACCATAGGAAAGCTTTTCCCTCTTTGTTACCACAGTCCCACCTACCCTTTAGCAAGACAGCTGCCTGGGAAATAAGATAAACTTAAGTTCCAGGTAACAATAATAAGCCACCAAGAGCACTGGGATCAAACAGCTGTGAGGACTGGATTGGTCAGGGTTCCGCACAGTAAAGAAAATCTAGCCTAGGTATTTTGAGGAGAAAGGAATGTATCGAATTCGATTTTTACCAAGTTATTAGAAGTAAAGTAGGAGAGCGCTCTACTCTGGGCTTCCAGGAACAATTCTCAGAACATGTCAGAACCAGTCTGTTGGGGAGGCTGCTATATATTCCATGATCAGAAAGCTGGGAGGCTATCAGAAGATTTATTGGAACTATCCGGTCCAAGAATACAAGATTGGGGCTTTCCTGGTGCTGCAGTGGCTAGGACTCTGCACTCCCACTGCAGGGGCATGGGTTTGTCCCCTGGTTGGGGAACTAAGATCCCCAGCATGGCCCCTCACCCTGAAAAAAAAAGTACCATTTATTTATTATTTTTTTTAGTACCACTTATTAAAAAAAAAAGAACACAATACTACTCCATTGCAGTTCAGTGAGGGAGAGGATGATCTTCTCAATAAATGGTGTATATCCATATGGAGGAAAAATGGAACTTTGATTCTTAACCTCATACCACATATAAACATTAATTTACAATAGGTCTGTGGCTGAGACAGTAAACAATCTGCTGTGATGCAGGAGACTTGGGTTCGACCCCTGGGTTGGGGAGCTACCCTACAGAATGGAAGAGCAACACACTCCAGGGGGTTTCATGGCAGAGGAGTCTGGTGGGGGTTTGAAAAGCATCAGATACCATTGAGTGACTAACACTCATGAACTTAAAAGTGAAAAGTAAAACAAGCCTGCTAGGGAAAAAAAATTTTTCTTGACCTTAAACAGGAGGTGGAAAACACTAACCTAAAAGAAAGGTTGGTAAATTGAGCTTTACTAAAATTTTAAAAACTCTGGGAATTCCTGGTGGTTCATGCTCAGGACTCTAAGCTTTCCCTGCCACGGCTCAGGTAAAACCGCTGCTTGGGGAACTAAGATCCCACAAACCATGGGGAGCAGCCCCCCCAAAAGAAACTTCTTGGATGAACCTGGAAAACATTCTGCTGAGTGACAGGAGCCAAACATGAAAGGTCATATATTGCATGATTCCATTTGTGTGAAATATCTAGATAGTTAAATCCGGAGAAACAGAACAGAGGCTGGTGGTTGCCAAGAGCTGAGAGGGTGGGGCATGGGAGCTACTGATTGCTGGGTATGGAGTTTCCTTCTGGGGTGATGAAAATGTTTTAGAACTAGATAGCTGTGGTGGACACAACAATATGAATATGCCACTCGATTGTTCACTTTAAAATGTTAATTTTATGACATGTGAATTTTACCACAAAAAATTAAAACTTTATGTTCACCAAAAGAAGTCATTAAGAAAGCAGAAAGGCAGACTTCGCTGGTGGTCCAGTGGTTAAGAGCCTGCCTGCCAATGTAGGGGATACAGGTTCAGTCTTTGGCCTGGGAAGATCCCAAAATGCCTCGGGACAACTAAGCCCGTGCCCACTACTGCTGAGCCCATGCTCTATGTAGAGCCTGTGCTCCGCAACGAGAAAAGCACTGCACTGTAGCCCCTCATCGCCGAGGCTAGAGAAAGCCTGAGCACACCAACTTGGACCCAGCA
>SJYQ01011760.1:404-15792 GCA_006410935.1 Redunca redunca
TGTACAAATTACATCCAAATAAATCCATTGCTAAAGAAATGCCCATGAAGTAGAATGATCACATTATTTATTGTCCACACTGCAACACTTTTAAGATTTAAAAAAAAAAGGAGGAGGACACTGTCAACAATTAAGCCAGGACAAGAGATACAAACTGATCATTTAGGACAAAGCAGGACATATGGTCATTTTACCTATAATGCAAACACTCATCTCCACGGTCCAGTGCATCTCCTACCTTGTATCAAGGTCTCTGGGAAATCAAAATAGTAATTTATAAGTTGTGTGGTCAGCAGGAACTTAGAAACAAAGGAGATGGATAGTTCTGGCCATGGATAAATCTCTTGTAGTCGGACAAGCAAGCATCGTGCACCAAACTACTTATTTGTTGATGTAGTAGAAGTGTGGTCCTCAGGTCCAGTGTGCCTCCCTCTTTGGACATAGTTTCTTACTCCTCTTTTCTAGGTCCATCTCCCTCCATCTATTCATATTGAACACAATACAATTGGTTAGAATTCAACTTTCTAGGTGACAAAGAACATCCAGTCTTGTCTCACTGAAGAGATATTCTCATCACTTGGACCTCAACATTTTCCAAGTCTCAGCAAAATCCACATCACCTTATCTAGTTTACAGCTACAGGTGTTTGATCTCATTTATTAAATATTAGAAATAAACTACCTTCTGAGAATGAAACCAGAAAGAAGCAAATTCTTAAGCCTCCTGACTTTATATACTGATAACAATATTTATCTGCACCGATTTATCCAAAATTATATTAAAGTCATGTGCAATTTATAGTTGAAATAAAACATATTATTAAAAGAGATCAAAAGGTTTGTTGTAGCAATTCAGGATAATTACCACCAAACTGATTACAAGCTAGGTTGGTGGCAAGTAAAGAAGACATGACAACTGGTTAGAAAACTGGACATATAATTGGATGAAGCAAAGTTTTGGCTTTTGTAAGATGCATATGATATTAACAAGATTAATCAGAACTTTGTTTAGATACCAAGAGTGAGCAACCTGCAAGTATGTACTTTTAAGCACATTAACAAAAATAGTGAAGGCCAAATGAAATGCTATTTAGAAAAATAGCACTTGTATGACATTTTGAGAGACCATTATAATAATAAAGGAGCAAATCTGATCCAAGAAACATTGAGAATATTAAGAATGCAATGGAATGTGGTGGTTAGTAGAAAATTTTATAAATGTATTCAGAGAAATAAAAATGGAAATTATTATCTTGGTCAGAGACACTAAAGTGTGCAGAGAAACTAGACTGACTGATTTCAGTAATCAGGGAGTTTGGACGTATACTGACTATACTTTATTCAAGTAAATCGTTCTTTGAAGCCAGTTTTGGAAGCTAATGCTTCTATTTCACTGGATCACGGGTCTTAAATGAATACTAGTGAGTGTTGGTAATCTTCAAGACTAAAAGGACAATTAAGTGGGATTGCTTAAGAGCAACAATAAAAACTCCAGGGGCAGGAAGGCAAAATTTTAAGTTATTGAATGATAAAATTAAACATACCTGATAAGGAATGGAGAATGAAATTGACCAAGAAGGCTTTGGAAGAATCCAAATATTTACACTCCTACTCTACCACTGAGAAATGAGAAAATAAAAGCTCTCATCCATGCTTGCCTTTCTTCCTCTCCTTTTGTCTCCCTTCTTTCTTATTTTATATTTGAGTATAATCAATTAACAATGTCGTGATAGTTGCAGGTGCACAGCAGAGCAACTCAGCCATACATTACATATACATGTCTCCCTTCTTTGTTTTATAATCCTTCCATTCAGAAGAGGTGGCCTCCGTGCCTTTCCTTTTTCCTGTTCTGGAACAATCAAACCCATATCTTGGCCTTCACACAGCAGAAGAGATATTTTCTCTACCTCATGGAAGAAAATAGAATGATTTCAGCCTGTTCTAGGCAAAATAGAATGGAGTTATGATACAGTAATAAGCAACCCCTGAGTTTCGGTGGATGAACACATGGTTTATTTCTTGAACACACAAAGCCTATTGTGAGTCAAGTGACCCTCCACTGCAACTGTCTTCCATGAGATTACACAGCAATTCATGCTGCTTCAGTGTTGCAGCTCGGCCATTTTAATTCACCACTCAAAGCTCACCATTGAAAGGAAAACTTGAACTGGTATTTTGCTGTTAGTCCAGAAGTGACACTCATTACTTCTGTGCATGGTCCATTAGCCAATAGCAGATGCATGGCCTCACCAACTTCAAGGAGTTCAGTAGAGTATTGGTGAAGACTAGAAATATCTACCAAGAACTTTCCATGCTTGGTCTTTGATATGTTAAAAGAATTTATTCAAATTTTCCCCTCTCCCCAAAGCATGATTTTCAAGCATATTGTGCTCTTAGGAATGCAAATAAAAATTTAATTTGACTTTTGATGCTGAGATATGGCAGAGTTCTCATGGTGGGTATATCTACTCTTCCCTTGAAACACTGGAACTCTGCTGCTCCAGTAGACAAAAGCCTAGTTGAAGAATGTGCAGACACATGGCATGGTTTCAAAAATATGCTCCCATTTCATGGTGGTATTAAAATATAATATCTGGCCTTTATAATATGTAAGAAACAATGCTCATTTTATGTGCAGAAGAAAGGGCAAAATCGGCTGAGTTTAGTAAAATAAAATCTTGTCATCATTAATAGGAATTTAACTTCCTCAATGAAAAGTAAGGGAAACCCTTACATACAGATAATATATGAGCAAACAAAATCCTCTTTCATCTCCTGTTGCAAAAATCCATTCAGTAAGTAACCATGAATTAGAAATCAAAACAAACAGCTGGGATCTAAGTATAGGCTTCTGAATATGGAGCTTTTTGGTTGACTGTATCTAAATATGTGATACTCTTAGAGGAAGTCAACATGGTTACCTCCTTCTGTTAAATGCATTATTTAGAAACAATGAGGCAGTAAACTTCTAAAATATACGCTGGAAGGCTTAATACAAGGAGTGCCGTTTAACCCATTTGATGAAGTTTTAGGAAAGTGCTTTGAGTGCTGTTAACATGAAAATCAGTTTGTATACAATGAACCTCAGTAAGAAGTAATGCTCACAGATTTACCTATAAAATGGTACACCTCTCCCTCTCAAATATTTATCCTGCCAAATTTAATTGGACCAAAGCAGATAAAACTGTTAGAGCATGAAAGCCAGTAATTGTAATTCATAAAGAGGATTACTCACATGTAATACTTCTAGAGAAACAACCTGTCTGTAAAGGAGCACAATTACAACCAAGTGTCCTACAAATATGACTCTTTAATGGTCTACTTACCTATAGGAATAATGCAAGAGTCAGTGCCCCTGAGGGGATGTCAGGGGTCAAATCTCAGCTCTAAGCTCACATAGTTAGTATCAAGTTTAGTTTCTAAAGCTTCATCTGCATGCCAGGCAGCTAAATCAGCCACAGTCATCTATGTCCTGGTAAAGCTGGAACAAGACTTACTACTAGGTCTTCCTTGCTAATGAGTTTCCCAGAGGTACTCACTAGAACAACTGTTGACCTTGTCCTCCCCCTGTGTGTAATCAACACAAGCCTAAAATCCAAGCAGTAAGGAAAGTTGTGTGTGTGTATATACATACATACATATATATATATATATATATATATATATATATATGTACTTGAGTGCTAAGTCACTCAGTCATGTCCGACTCTCTGAGACCCTTTAGACTGTGGCCCGCCAGGCTCCTCTGTCCATGGGATTCTCCAGGCAAGAATACTGGAGTGGGTTGCCATGCCCTCCTCCAAGGATCCTCCTGACCCAAGGATCAAACTCACATCTCTTAGTCGCCTGCATTGGCAGGCGGGTTCTTTACCACTAGTGCCACCTATATACACACACACACATATATGTATATAGTTTGTTTTCCCATCTCCTTCCTTTTTATGGTCTTGACACTAATTCAAATCTTCCCCCAGGCTGTGTATCTCTTTTCTCATACCCTGTTCAGTCACTCAGTCATGTCCAACTCTTTGTAACCCCATGGACTATAGCACACGAGGCTTCCCTGTCCTTCACTATCTCCCTGAGTTTGCTCAAACTCATGTCCATTGAGTTGCTGATGCCATCCAATAATCTCATCCTATGTCACCCCCTTCTCCCCTTGCCCTCAATATTTCCCAGCATCAGGGTCTTTTCCAAAGAATCATCTCTTTGCATCAGGTGGCCAAAGTGTTAGACCTTACATCAGCATCCGTCCTTCCAGTGAATATTCCTTTAGGATTGATTGGTTTCATCTCCTTGTAGTCCAAGAGGCTCTCAAGAGTCTCCTCCAGCACCACAGTTTGACAGCATCAATTCTTCAGCACTCACACTTCTTTATAGCCCAGCTCTCACATCCACACATGACTACTGGAAAAACCATAACATTTGCTGGCAGCCAGAGTGAGGAACTCCGCCCATGGCAAAGGTCATGAGGAAGGAGGCTTCGGCATATGCAAAGGCATGATCGAGTCTCAGGAAACCCCCTGTTCCCGAGCATCTACCCCAAAACCAGAGTCTGTTTTATGCTCTCACCTACACCTCTGACTTTATGGGGGGCTCTCCCCCATAACCATTTCTCTCGGAGAAGGAGTTAACGTGCAGCTTCAAGGCAATAAAAATTCCTGGGCGTGACAAGAGTGTTTCAGCTTATGGACTCCTCTGAAGGTTACCTAGCTCACCTGTAGAGGTTCGTCCAGCCACATGTGATTGTTTACAGCCTCCCAACCTGGGAGGCACGAGATGATTTAGACTTACTAAAGGCAAATTCTTTTGGGGAGTTGGAAATTATTAGTATAGTGGGTTGGTTAGAAATTATATTGGTGAAGGGTTTTTCATTTGTTGTGTCAATAATTGCTGCTAATTCCCTGTCCTGGGTGTGACAAGGGTCTCTCAGGTCAAATCTCTCTGCTGACAGACTAGCTTGTGTGACAGGATTATCCATACTCCTGCCACTATGCACATGATTGTTTACTACCTCTCAACCATAAACAGCACAGAGAGTTTTGGAGTATTTTAAAGTCTTAATTAGCATAGGGCTTTTCTCATTGTCGAGTCAATGATTGCCGCCAGGCCTCCATATCCTTAGGCACCTGGGAATATATTAATCAATGTATTTGGAATATAGAAAAAGAAATATAGTAGTTTTTAAGGTCAGCAATACTAGACTTTTTGAGTTAATGAATTTTCTCTTTTGTAATAGATCATTGTACTTTGTTATGAATCACTGTGTCCTTGCTATGTAAAAATGTAACTTTATCACTATCTTAAGACTAAATAGATCTTAAGGGGAACATTGGTGAAGGGATTTTCACTTGTTGGGTTGATGTTTGCTGCTAAATCTCCATGTTCCCTGCCCTTATAATGAATATAACTAGCATATAGGAGAAATAAGTATTAACCTTTAAGCATATAGGAGAAATAAGTATTAACCTTTAAGATTAATCATGTTAACCTTGGGTTAAATAAATTCCTTTCTTGATTGTAACTCACTACACCCTCACCCTATAGGAATGTAACTTTATTTGGAGGGTGGTGCCTGGTTTAAGAAAAAACACCCTTGGAAGAAATAAGTTTTTTTGGTTATCAGAAAGAAAGGATCATAAAATGTCAGCAGGTCTCATGGCCAGAAGATGATGTAAAATCCCTAAGACCTTTTTTTTTTAATACATTTATGTGAAGCACCTGATTTTGATAAAGGTCAGGACTGCTGACCCCCACGTGACTCTGTATTCATCCCTATGTGTAACAAAAGATATATAAGCAAACCCAAAAATAAAGAAATCGGATCAGTTTCCGGAAAGACTGATTCCCCCATGTCGTTTCATTCTTGCTCCCGTTTTTCTGGCTGAATTCCCATCTGGAGCATGGATGCTATTCCATGTAAACCAAGTTATTCAGCCTCTTTTTCTCCACTAATTTTCCTACTACACTATCCGTTTCTAATCTCTCTATATATCTGTCATTAAATATGTATTTTTCCAGAGACGCCGACGCCATCCCCACCTTCGAATTCCCTGGATCCACTGGGGCTGGACCCCGGCAAACATTGACTATATGGGTCTTTCTCAGCAAAGTGATGTCACTGCTTTTTAATACACTGTCTAGGTTTGCCATACTTTCCTTCCAAGGAGCAAGCAACTTTTAATTTCATGGCTGCAGTCACGGTGTGCAGTGATTTTGGAGCCCAAGAAAAGAAAATCTATCACTGTTTCCATTTTTTCCCCTTCTGTTTGCATGAAGTGATGGGACCAGATGCCATGATCTTAGTTTTTTGAATGTTGCATTTTGAGACAGTTTTTTTTCCTCTCCTCTTTCACCCTTATCAAGAGGCTCTTTAGTTCCTCTTCACTTTCTGCCATTAGGGTGGTATCATCTGCATATTTGAAGCTGTTGATATTTCTCCCGGAAATCTTGATTTCAGCTTGCGATTCATCCGGCCCAGCATTTCACACCATGTACTCTGCATATAAGTTAAATAAGCAGGGTGACAATATACAGCCTGCGCATACTCCTTTCCCAATTTCAAACCAGTTCATTGTTCTGTGTCTGGTTGTAACTGTTACTTCTTGACCCACATACAGGTTTCTCAGCAGACAGGTAAGATGGTCTGGAACTCCTTTCTCTTTAAGAATTTTCTACAGTTTGCTGTGATCCACATAGTCAAAGACTTTAGCATAGTACATGAAGTAGAAGTAGGTTTTTGTTTTTTTTTTTTTTTTTAAGTTCTCTTGCTTTTTCGATGATCCAACAGATGTTGCCAATTTGATCTCTGGTTCCTCTGCCTTTTCTAAACCCAGCTTATACATCTGGAACTTCTCAGTTTATGTACTGCTGAAGCCTGGCTAGAACAATTTTGAGCATAACCTTGCTAGCACGTGTTGTTGCTGCTGTTTAGTCATTTAGTCATGTCTGACTCTGCGACCTCATGGACTGTAGTCCATCAGGCTCCTTTGTTTATAGGATTTCCCAAACAAGAATACTGCACTGGATTGCCATTTTCTCCTCCAAGGAATCTTTGCAACCCAGGGATCAAACATGCATCTCCTGCATTGGCAGGTGGATTCTTTACCGCTGAGCCACCAGAGAAGCCCTGCTAGTATGTGAAACAAGTGCCACTGTATGGTAGTCTGAACATTATTTGTCATTGTCCTTCTTTGGGATTGGAATGAAAACTGACATTTTCTAGTCCTGTGGCCATTGCTGAGTTCTCCAAATTTGCAGACATATTGAGTGCAGCACTTTAACAACATCATCTTATAGGATTTTAAATAACTCAGCTGGAATTCCATCACCTCTACTAGCTTTGTTTGTAACAATGCTTTCTAAGGCCCACTTGACTTCATACTCCAGGATGTCTGTCTAGGTGAGTGATCACACCATCGTAGTTACCTGGGTCATTAAGACCTTTTTTGTACAGTTCTTCTGTGTATTCTTGCCACCTCTTCTTAATCTCTTCTGCTTCTGTTAAGTCCTTACCATTTCTGTCCTTTATTATGCCCATCCTTTCATGAAATGTTCCCTTGGTATCTCCAATTTTCTTGCAGAGATCTCTAGTCCTGTCCTGGAACTCTGTGTTCAGTTGGGTATATCTTTCCTATTCTCCCTTGCCTTTCACATCTCTTCTTTTCTCAGCTATTTATAAAGCCTCCTCAGACAACTACTTTTCTTTTTTGCATTTCCTTTTCTTTGCAATGGTTTTGGTCACCGCCTCTTGTACAATGTTACAAACTTCCATCCATAGTTCTTCAAGCACTTTGTCTACCAGATCTAAACCCTTGAACCTGTTGGTCACCTCCACTGTATAATCATAAGGGATTTGATTTAGGTAATACCTGAATTTCAACAAAGGTCCATCTAGTCAAGGCTATGGTTTTTCCAGTGGTCATGTATGGATGTGAGAGTTGGACTATAAAGAAGGTTGAGCACAGAATAATTGATGCTTTTGAACTGTGGTGTTGGAGAAGACTCTTGAGAGTCCCTTGAACTGCAAGGAGATCCAACCAGTCTATCCTAAGGGAAATTGGTCCTGGGTATTCATTGGAACAACTGATGTTAAAGCTGAAACTCTAGTATTTTGGCCACCTGATGTGAAGACCTGACTCATTTGAAAAGATCCTGATGTTGGGAAAGATTGAAGGCAGGAGAAGGGGACAACAGAAGATGAGATGGTTAGATGGCATCACTGACTCTATGAACATGAGTTTGGGTAAACTCTGGGAATTGGTATTGGGCAGGGAGGCCTGGTGTGCTGTGGTTCATGGGGTCACAAAGAGTCAGACATTACTGAATGACTGAACTGAACTGAATGGCATAATGGTTTTTCCTACTTTTTCAACTGAGGCCTGGATTTTTCAATAAGGAGTTCATGATCTGAGCCACAGTCAGCTCCAGGTCTTGTTTTTCCTGACTGTATAGAGCTTCTCCATCTTCAGCTGCAAAGAACATAATCAATCTAGTTTTGGTATTGACCATCTCATGATGTCCACGTGTAGAGTTGTCACTTGGATTGTTGGAAAAGGGTGTTTGCTATGACCTGTGTGTTCTCTTGACAAAACTCTGTTAACTTTTGCCCTGCTTCATTTTGTACTCCAAGGTCAAATTTGCCTGTTATTCCAGGTATCTCTTGATTTACAACTTTTGCCTTCCAATATCCTATGATGAAAAGTACACTTTTTTTTTTGCTGTTAGTTCTAGAAGGTGTTGTAGGTCTTCCTAGAATCAGTCAACTTCAACTTCTTTGGCATCAGTAGTTGGGGCACAAAGTTGGATTACTGTGATGTTGAATGGCTTGCTTTTGAAATGAACCAAGATCATTCTGTCATTTTTGAGACTGCATGCAAGTACTGCATTTCAGACACTTTTGTTGAATATGAGGACTACTCCATTTCCTCTAAGGTATTATTGCCCACAGTAGTAAATATAATGGTCATCTGAATTAAATTCACCCATTCTTGTTCATCTTATTTCATTGATTCCTAAGATATTGATGTTCGCTCTTGCCATCTTTTACATGACCATGTCCAATTTACCTTGATGCATGAACTTAACATTCAGGTTCCTATGTAATATGATTCTTTACAGCATCAAAATTTACTTTCACCACCAGATACATTCACAACTGAGCATCATTTCCACTTTAGTCCAGCCACTTTATTCTTTCTGCAGTTATTAGTCATTGCCCTCTGCTTTTCCCCAGTAGTATATTGGACACCTTCTGACCTGAGAGGCTCTTCTTCTAGTGTCATATCTTTATGTCTTTCCGCACTGTTTATGGGGTTCTCCAGGCAAGAATAGTGGAGTGGGTTGCCATTTCCTTCTCCAATATATGTACATATATATATCATTAATACATTAATTAATTTCATCAGGAAAATTTTAATTGGGCATCTACTCTGTACCAGGTACTTTTCTTGGGACATAATGGAATCAAGACTAAAGATCAGACCAGTGCAGGCCACAAAAACCAACAATGGCACAAGCAAATACAGTGAGCAAATGAGACCAAATCAGTTATTGTCCAATACTAGTTAATTGTTTACCTGGCAGACTTCTGTGGAATGGTTAGAATAGAAATGCTGTAATATATATATATATATATATATATATATATATATATAAAATCAGTTTTGCCATTTAGATCAATGGACAGTGGGGATATTAGTATGTGGCTGCCATGAAGCCATCTTGGGAGCATTTATTCATACAGAGAAACTAATGCTATCACTGAAACACCAAGCCAGGAAATTTCTTCACAAACGTACAATGAGGTTTTAAGTAAATAAGCCATGAAAACACCACATTTAAGGATAAGAGAAAATTCCACAAAGTTGAAATGCTTCAGGAGATTTTGTGGATTTAGGAGGATGCTTTAGGAGAATTTACAATAGTGGCAAACACTGATGCATTCACCTCATATCTGTAGGGACTTCATTCTTCAGGACAGAAAAATATGCTTTGCACGAATTGTGACTCTGTTATTTCACCATTAACTCCAGAATTTATAAGAGTGCAGGATCATTGCCCAGATCCAACACATAGTTGGCATCCTTCCAAACCAGCAAGTCATTCTCAGGCCACTGAGGGGACCTTAACTCCAAAAGCCTGGAAATTATGCTTATTTAGTTTCCTTTTGTCATCAGTGGACAATAGATGGAAAAGGGTAACATTTAAACCTGTCAGGGACAACCCACCAGGAAGCAGACTTCCTTGGAGTCAGCACTCAGAGAAGCATTCCTTCTGAGAGAGGTGATAAACTATAATTTGGTTACAGAAAGGATATGCATTTATGTCATGATCAGCCTGTATGCTTTGCGGATTCATTTATTAATTTAGTTCCCAAGTACTCGGCTTCATTTCCCCCACATCATCATCCTGAAGTGACCTTCGTTGAACTCGGTGTGGACTGAGTTTCTCATCACTTCTTTTCTACAACATCTTTCCCTCAGTGAATGCTTCTTTTCCAACAGGGGAATTGAAGTTTTCCACTCAGAGATATTGGCTAGAAAGGGATCTTATGTCTCTACTGTAGGCTAAAAATCAGGACAAAAGACAGAAGTAATAAGTCAAATATCTAGCTGCCCCAGGACTCCTGAAAAAGACGCATCCCAAATGTGACCACTATATGGAAACTGTGAAATGACTGCTATTTTCCAATATCATTTTTGTTCATTTTCTGAGTATTTCAACCTTCCAAATCCAATTAATCTTGTTTACCAGATTAAAGATGTCTCTTATGAACTCTTAAACTTTTTCTCTCTTCTTATCTTCCCCAGATTCAGGGCACCTGGAGGGCAAGCTGAGCTAGCAGGACCTTCATAAATATGATGACCACTGGGAACCACTGGAGCTTTACCAAATTATCATGTCTTAATGACACAGTAGGAGGAGGAGTGGGGCTTTAACTGGCTTGTGGTTGCCATCATGAAGGTCTGGTTTTTACAGGCAGTTACAAGTATGCTTAGAAAGTGAGGAAATGTGACTGGTCTGTAGCAAATGAAGCATGTTGATTCTAAAAACTCAGAATTCAATTATTACTATGGGGTGGGAATAAGAAAAGGAAAAACAAACAACGTATTTCCTGTCACCACTCTAAGACATATAAAAAGATGGGCATGTCTACCTATCCCTTTGCCTCTCCTGAAATGATTTCTACAAACTCCTTCCCTCCCTGTGCTTCCCAGTTACCTCTGAAATATGTTTGCCATACCTAAGAAAAGATATTTATTTTTCAAGTTTTTGTTCCAATGCATAAAAATCCTTGTTTGAAATAGTCTGTTCATTTTTAAGATTGTGATGCTATCCAGATTAACTTTCCAACATGTCTTTATGATTTTTCAAGGGCTGAGATAATGCTAGTATAGCCAACAAATTTCACAGTAAGGACAGCATCTTTAGCTGAGGTCAAAGGATAAATTTTACACTTCTTGATTAATATTTACCTGACAAAGGCAGTACAGATCCTACTCTTTTTTTTTCAGGGAATAGAAGATTTCACGCTTCTTGTGTGTATTTTTAAGTAATCTAATCTTCCTGATGCTTTTTTTTTTTCCTTATAACTATGTTCCTAGCTCAGTTTGGGAATTTGGGACCTAAATGATGATTTTTTGAGAAAATCATATGGTGAACTTCTTGGGTAAGAACAGAGGAAAGCTAAGGATTTAATTGTTAATTGTACCCAGAAATGCAAAAGGCAGGTATGCTTGTGGTCCTGATGGATGTCCAGATCTAGTAATGAAGGAGTGCTGATTTCTTAATATGGATATTGTGGTTGCTCCTGTGCATGCTTTGGTCACATCTGGCCTCTAAGGAGGGAAGTGTGGGATGGAGGATAGAATTTAAATTGTTCTGTCCACTCCAGATGCCCGTCCTTTCATTTTCTATGGCTGGGGCCAGCAACTCTGTGCCGTCTTTGGGATCTCCCTCATGGGCTTCCCTGATGGCTCATAAGGTAAAGAACCTGCCTGCGATGCAGGAGACCTGGGTTTGATCCCTGGGTCAGGAAGATCCCCTGGAGAAGGGAATGACTATCCACTCCAGTATTCTTGTCTGGAGAATTCCATCGACAGAGGAGCCTGGTGGGCTATAGTCCACAGGTTTGCAGAGTCTGACACGACTGAGCAACTAACATTTTCACTTCACTTCAGCCTGAGCATATCCTGCTTCTTCCTCCCTTCCCCCCATCACTATGTCCCACAGCAACTGATTTTCCTGCTGCTGCTGCTAAGTTGCTTCAGTCGTGTCTGACTCTGTGCGACCCCACAGACGGCAGCCCACCAGGCTCCCCTGTCCCTGGGATTCTCCAGGCAAGAACACTGGAGTGGGTTGCCATTTCCTTCTCCAGTGTATGAAAGTTAAAAGTGAAAGTGAAGTTGCTCAGTCGTGTCCGACTCCTAACGACCCCATCGACTGCAGCCTACCAGGCTCCTCCATCCATGGGATTTTCCAGGCAAGAGTACTGGAGACTGATTTTTCTACCGGGGCATTTTTCACTGATGCAATGGCTATAATTTGGGAGCCTTTGACGGAAGGACTTGAAAGAGTCATTAACTTCATTTTGCTTCAATTGTTTTCCAAGTCAAAGAATCCCAAAGAGAACTGCTTTGAAAAATAAGAGCATCTTAACTGACTGCCTTGAAGCTATGCATTTTGGACATCACGGACAAAGGCTGAGTTCTTCCTGGAAGATGGACGGATATAAAAATATTGTCTATGGTTGGAGTTCCCTCAGCCAGTACCCAGATCTATGCTTCACTCTCTTCCAGTCTTCTGTCTTTGAGCATCAACTCTTCCTTTGCAGTTTAGAACCCTACTTTGCCCTGGGAATTGAAGATTGCAAACCTGTCTTGAGAGTATCACAAAGTGATCTTATCTGCTGGAAATTTACTTTTTCTTAGAAATTTTTAGCTTGAGTAGGAGTTAAAACAGTCCACCTGAATAAGTAGTGTTTTGTTGTTGAGTCACTCAGCCATGTCTGACTCTTTGTGATCCCATGGGCTGCAGCACGCCAGGCTTTCCTGTCCTTCACCATCTCCTGGAGCTTGCTCAAACTCATGTCCATTGAGTCAATGATGCCATCCAACCATCTCCATCCTCTGTCATCCTTTTCTCGTCCTGCTTTTTATCTTTCCCAGCATCAGGGTCTTTTCCAATGAGTCAGCCCTTCACATCAGTGGTATTTTACCATTTGCATAATTAACTCATATCTTTTTCATTGGGTTCAAACGCTGGTTATAACTAGCTGGTGACTTCCAGAAGCTTCCCAGGGGCTTCTCAGGTGGTGCTAGTGGTAAAGAACCTGACTGCCAATGCAGGAGACACAAGAGACATGGGTTCAATTCCTGGGTCAAGAAGATCCCCTGGAAGAGGGCATGGAAACTCACTCCATTATTCTTGCCTAGAGAACCCCATGGACAGAGAAGCCTGGTGGGCTACTGTCCATGGGGTCGCAAAGACACAACTGAAGCGACTTAGTACACACCACCTCCAGCAAGTTACTTAACTTACTTTGCTTCTTTATGTTATGAGGATAGCAAGATTAAATGAGTTGATAATTTTTAAATATTTAAAATGGTGGCAGACATATAGTAAGCTTTTAAATATGTGTTATTATTATTACTAATAAGAGTATTATAATTTCTAAGTTTTAAGATAAAAGTTGGATTTCAGTATACTAGGTTTTTTGCTGTTAACATAAACTAGGAACATAGTTTGCCTACCTAGATAAAAAAAAATATGCAGTAACATATTAATTTGTGTTCTATATTTTTTATAAAGGTAAACAGATTCAAGAGGAGTTTTATAAAATTAGGTCTTAAGGAATAGGGTATGTGAAACTTCTATTTATAAGAAAAGAACGATAGATAAGTTAGAAAAAAATCACAGCTGAAAAGATTTAGTGTAATTACCAAATTCTTAGGACTGCAGGAAATAAGAAAAGGTATTGTATAGGTTATCAGTGCAGAAGTGTGTGTGTGTGTGTGTGTGTGTGTGTGTGTGAGGTAAATATTAGCCAAGCACGGGCAGGGCAATAACTATTTTAGGCACTTTCATACTTGATTTTTTTCCACAACCTGGTGAGATCCCTGGTTATAGATAAAGAATCTAAGGCCTAAATAGTCTAAGTATCTAAACCCAAACCTTCTGAATCTAGTTTTCATTACATTATTCTAAGCATCAGTGCTCTTTTGACTCTACAGTAATTGTACACGTACTAGGCAGAGGGCATAGGACAGAACAAGATAGACATGGTCCCTGCCCTCTTGAAGTCTCCAATTTAACAAAGAATAAAAATGTTGAAAAAGTAATCAGAAGCCTTAAAAAATTAATAGAATGTCTAGGTCACTGAACACAATGGCGGCCACCAAGCAACCAGTCTTCCACTATATCTTCCCAAAACAATTCCAAATAACAAAATGAGAAATGTCCACTTACACAAAAGCCAAGCCACCAGCATAACCTGAAGACATAATATTCCAAAGCCTCAAAGTAACTGTGTGTAAAAATAACAAATCATCAAATTCCATTGCAACTACATTGGAATTACTCCATGCTGTCAGCTTCACTCCCCACCTGCTAACCTTTAGGCAAAAGGAGAAAAACTGGGGAAGACAGAAGAGTGAAGCTAGGGAAGGGGAGTAAAAGTGATCCCAAATCAGCTTCAGAAAGATTAACTCCATGTTAAGTCTGAATATTCTAAAAAAAGCATCTGAGAGATCAGAAAGTGGATTACAAAGATGGGGATATAAAAGTATTTATGTTTTAAGGGAGTAATATTTAAAACTCCTAGCTTCTGGAAGAGAATAACTCAATAAAGAAGAGAGAGACTTCTTTTGGCAATTATATGGGGGAAAAAAAGAAACTAAGGGGAAGCAGGGAATGTAGGGTCCTATAGGACAGAAAAAGATCATAAAACTAGAGGACACACAGCCTTTACAACCCCCCCCCCCAAACAAACAAACAAATCTGCTTACAGTGCCTAGACTTCCATATCTTGAGAGAAAGGGTATCTGTCAACTAGGAATCTTACAAAATATTCCAAAGCCAAAAAAATCAGCAAACCCACCTAGAGATATTCTAAAAAATCAGAAAAACAAAATTTCACACATATGAGGAAATTTCACACGTATCAGGAGAATTTCACACATGTGATGAAAAGTTCCCATGGGAAAAACAACAGTAAAGCAGAAGAAAACTGTAAGAATTAAATATAATCAAACACATATTTGAGGCTATGAAAAACTACATTATAAGAAATTGAAAAGCTAAGGAAGGAAACAGTCAAAATCCAGGGAGATATGAAAAGAGAGTTGACTTAATTCAAGAAAGAATTGTTAAGAAGACAAAATTATTTC
>SJYQ01011765.1:0-23183 GCA_006410935.1 Redunca redunca
AGATTGTTCCCATATAAGTCATTGTAGAGTACTAAGTAGAGTTCTCTGTGCTATACAGTAGGTCCTTATTAGTTGTCTTATACATAGTAGTGAGTGTATGTCAAACCCAGTTTCCCAGTTTTCCTTCCCTTCCCCCTTGGGGAAGTTTTCTACATCTGTGACTCTGTTTTGTAAACAGGTTCATTTGTATCAATTTTTTTTTTAGATTTTGCATAAAATTGATAATAGATGATATTCGTCTTTCTCGGTTTGACTTCACTCAGTGTCTATCCATGGTTCACCACAAATCACATTATTTCATTCTCTTTCATGGCAGAGTAGTATTCCATTGTATATATGTATCACATCTTTATTCATTCGTCAATGGACATTTAGGTTGCTTCCATGTCCTGGCTATTATACACAGTGCTGAACATTGTATCCTTTTGAAACATGTTTTTCTCCAGTTATAAGCCCAGGAGCGGGATTGCTGGATCATATGGTAGCTCAATTTTTAGCTTTTTGAGGACCCTCCATACTGTTCTCTGTAGTGCCTCTGTCTATTTACATTCCCACTAGCAGTGTAGGCGGGTTCCCTTTTCTCTACACCCTCTCCAGCATTTATTGTTTGTTTGTAGACATTTTGATGATGGCCATTCTGATCAGTGTGAAGTGACACCTCATTGTAGTTTTGGTTTGCATTTCTCTAATAATTAGTGATTTTGGGCATCTTTTCATTGTCACTTGGTTTTCTAATGGGAAGTTATTTCTGAATCATTTTCCATTTTTTTCCACATGAAAGTTACATGATAAGTAAGTTAAGCATTTCTTGACTCTTTATCTTTTTCCGTTATTTTTCTTCTGACTTAGTTCAGGCTTTTGTTTCTTCTTCCTGTGCTATTGTGCTGTCTTCCTTGTGTTCCCTCTCACCTCCACTTTCGCTGCCCTTGTACTGCCCTTAAGTTTTTATTTTGTATTGGAATATAGCCGATTAATAATGTTGTGATAGTTTCAGGTGGACAGCAAAGGAACTCAGTGATACATTTACATGTATCCATTCTCCCCCAAATTCCCCTCCCAGCCAGGCTGCCACATAACATTGAGCAGAGTTCCCTGTGCTACATAGTAGGTCCTTTTTGGTTACCCATTTTAAATATAGCAGAGTATACAGGCCAGTCTCAGACTCCCTAACTATCTCTCTCCCCATCCTTCCCCCTAACTGCCCCTGTACTTTAAACACTGTATTGCTTTCAGTGTTATTTTCCTGTAACAGGCTTCTTATTGCAACTCTCTCCTTTAAACCAGGGATTGCAATCTCAGGTGCCTTCAGGTTTGTGCCTTGGACAGAGATCAGGGTTGGTGTCATTGATATATCTCTATAGAAGGCCAGGGAATGGAAAACTGTAGGTGATTTGCATTCAATAGTCCTTCGGAAGACACCTGCCATGAAGGTTAGCAGCTCAGCCTCCTGTAATGTGTTGACTTCTCAGTGGTGGTGGCTTCTTGGTGGCAGCAACAGAGCAGGGGTCTCAGGTGCTGAACTGACTGATGGTTGGGAACATCGATGTTTCCCCTCACTGGCCCTGCCCTGCAGGGTCACAACGGTCACTGGGCACACGGCAGCGTCAGAAAAAGATGCTGAGGCACAAGCAGGAGTCCTGGCTCAGCTGTGCCCTTGGCCCCACGGCTCTCTGCTCCTCAGGATGTCTCTCTCATGGGCTTGAAAAAAGGCTGCTCTCACTAGAGGAACTTTGTACTCCTCAGCTTTGAAGAGGGCTCTCTATGTTCTATTTGTAAGTCAGGAGAGTGGCGGAGCTATTCCAGTTCAGTTGTTTTATCTCTTTGAAGCCTTGGCTTGTATTGAAGAAGAAAAGATAGCCACTTGCTTCCTGAAAAAGCTGCTTCCGGTGTAATATTAGGTGCTGAAAAGCAAGGTCATTCTTAACATTTTCCCGCAGAAGTCACTTCAGGAAGAGCAAGAGTGCTTCTTGGGGAGTTTAGTGGCAGTGAATTTGGACACTTCACTTCCATCCTCTGGAGTGGGCTAGACCTAAGAAGTGACTGCTTTCTGCAAAAAACTCCCTGACTTCGGGAGTCTGGAGGGTCCCAGGATGCCTTCAGGACCCCACCCTCCACTGGGGCTCAGTGGTCAGTACTGTACAGAATGTTTACTCCATGCACTTTAATATCTTAGATATTAAAATATTTGGCATGATCACATTAGCTGTAGTATAAGGATTCCCATAGTCTTTTGCTTATAAAATTTTGACTGTAATCATGAGGTTTTACTTTTTATTTATTTGAATTTATTTTTTCCCTTCAGCTTGTGGGATCTTACTTCCACGACCAGGGATTAAACCCAGGCACAGCTGTGAAAATGCCAGGTCCCAACCGATGAACTGCGGGGGAGGTCCCCAAGGTTTTATGTGCTAGTTTCAAGATTGAACCCAGGGAACAGCTTATTTCCACGGACAGAGAACGGTTATTGTATCTCAAGCTTTCCCTTCATTATCTTTTTAGTTATTATTTTTATTTATTTGTTTTTGCCATACTGTGTGGCGTACGGGATCTTAGTTTCCGAGCAGATCCATGGCCCTGCAGGGCAGTGCAGAGTGTTAGCCGCTGGCCCACCAGGGAGGTCCTCTCTTTGTTATCTTTACTTTTAGTTTCTCTAAGAGCAGGAATTAAGCTTTGAATCTAAGAGTGGCTGTTGTGTACTTATTCTAAGCATAGGAAATTGGCTTTGTTGCTGCTTAGAAAGTTGTCTTATAAACACAGCACTTTCCTTGCTCCAAGGCAGTAAGTTACCTTTCAAAGATGCAACTTTGGAGTTGAGGTACCAAAAGCTTTCTGATAAGAAAACTTCCTAGGCTGGAGACAGACATCAGCCAGGTTTTAGAGTTTTCTGTCAGTCCACCTGGGTTCTGGGGATGGTCAGATCTGACCCTGAGAGGCAGACATGGTCCAGTGCTTACAAGTGGGGCCTTGGAGCCAAATAGACTGGGTTCAGATTGTCCATCTTATCACTGTGTTAGAGAAACAACTTAACCTTTCTGAGCCTCGAGTGCCTCATCATTAGATGGAAACATAAGTACAGGTGGCGCTAGTGGTAAAGAACCTACCTGCCAGAGCCGGAGATGTAACAGATGAGGGTTCGATCCCTGGGTCAGAACACCCCCTGGAGGAGGGCATGGCAGCCACTCCAGTATTCTTGCCTGGGGAATCCCCATGGACAGAGGAGCCTGGGGGGCTACAGTTCATAGGGTCACAAAGAGTCGCACACGACTGAAGGGACTTAGCACAGTATAGCCCAAGTACCCCCTTGGCACTGGTTTAGACCTGCGTGCATGGCTTCAGGTCAAGTGCTTAGCACCGAGCCCAGTACTGAGTACACAGTGACTGTTAACTGTTCATACGAATGTCCAGAGAGAGTGTGTAAGCCTCAGATATCACCAGTCCCAACACAGTTGATGGTCTGAACCAAGAACAGCCCGGTTAGGTAGACGAGGTAAGACATCTGTGTGTGTTACGTGTTGATGTTTTCTGTGCAGCTTAATGGAATCCGGTGTGTTTAGCCCTTTGGGTGGGGTTTTCAGGGATTTCCATATACTGTTTCTCTGAAATGATCCTTCATTTTCTTTCTTTTCTTTTTTAAACCTTTTATTTTTATGGCCACACCACACGGCATGTGGGATCTTAGTTGCCTGACCAGGGACTGAACCTTCAACCCCTGCAGTGGAAGTACAGAGTGGAAGTACAGAAGTACTACCAGGGGAGTCCCTCATTTTATTTCTTTTCCTTTTTTTTTTTCTGCATGGCATGTAATCACACACGTTCTTCTTAAAGCTTCCAGGAGGAAGGGTATAATTTTGTACTTTTTATTAAAGAGATTTCATGAGGAAACTCTCCCATGCAGCAACTCTTCACTCGGATGATAAAGTTACTCTTGAAGGGCTCTGTAATCAGCTTCCTGGAAGTCTCAGGAGCCACGACAGACTGTTTTTCATTTATTTTAAGACTTTTGTGACTTTTAATCTTTTTACATTTATTGCGCTCTGGGTGTCAAACTTTTATCAGGTTTTTTTTTCCCCCCACCCCAGCTAGGACTTAAATCTCTCTCAGGTAAATTTTAAAAGAAAAAATTCAACCGCCTGTGAGGGAATTGTTTTTCTAAAGGAGTCTACAAAAGAATCAACAGATGTAATCCTGGCTTGGTTATCTGGAGGAGTTGTTAACTCAGGAATGTGGTGCCTGTTGGGGATTTTCATCATATAGGGAGATTTAAAATTTATTTATTTTTTACTTTTACATTTTGTCTGAGACATTGGCATACAGGATCTTAGTTCCCTGACTTGGGATTGAACATCTGCCCCCGGCTGTGGAAGCGTGGAGTCCTAACCACTGCTCTACCGGGGAATTCTATTATTAGTATTTAAAAATGTGTTTTGTCTATGATGGTGTAAAAACTGCAAAACAGCATCTCTTTAGTTTCTGAGATTCTCGGTGGTGGCCTCGCCCAGCTAGTCTCACTGTCACAAATCCCGGGAAAGGTGAGGTGGGCCCACAGAGCGTGACAAGTCAGCGAAATAAGTGACCACACATGGCAGGTGCAGGGCCGCAGACACTGAAGCAGTCGCTGAGGGGGCAGCAGGGCGTTTCACAGGATTTTGATTGTGATGGGCTTGGGTCTGTTGAGTGTAAGAGGTGGATATCAAAACCATTGGCAGTTTTTCAGTGAATAATTAAAATATTATTTGCCATCCAGTATTGAGTGCATTTTTTTTTTCATGATGGACAGTATGTAAATCGAGTCTCTCTGGGACTTTCTTCCTTACTGATGTTCTAAATTATCCAGTGATGAATTAATACGTGCTCTTCTAAGAAAACTATGAATTAATACGTGCTCTTCTAAGAAAACTATAGGCTATTTAATAGATCTGAAGTAGATTGTCACCATAAGAAACCATAACGTCCACTGCTTTGCCTTTTTGCTGCTGTTGCTGCTAAGTCGCTTCAGTCGTGTCCAACTCTATGCAACCCCATAGACGGCAGCCCACCAGGCTCCCCTGTCCCTGGGATTCTCCAGGCAAGAACACTGGAGTGGGTTGCCATTTCCTTCTCCAATGCGTGAAAGTGAAAAGTGAAAGTGAAGTCATTCAGTCGTGTCTGACTCTTAGCGACCCCATGGACTGCAGCCCATCAGGCTCCTCCATCCATGGGATTTTCCAGGCAAGAGTACTGGAGTGGGGTGCCATTGATTGTGAAAACCAGTGCTAGAATTGATAAGAATAGTACTTGAAAACCAGACCCCATTTCTCCCTTCCCTAAATGTACATGAGCCTGGTTTAAAGAAAACCTAGTCTAAATATAACAAGATCCACTATCATAGAACAGAAGCTAGAGATGATATTTTTACATTGGGTAAAGGTCTGTTGCTTCTTTGAATAACAAGTCTGCACAGGTTGGTTTATTTGTTTCAGCCAAAGAGCATAAAAATGTTGGAAGAGCTGTCCATGTAGAGCATGTGCCTGGCCAGTAGGGGGCAGTGCCGAGCCTCTGCATTTTGCAGGTCCCTGAGAAGACTAAATACAGCCTCTCCTGCCCCAGTGTCCACTGCCACCTGGGCACTCGCCTCCTCCCTCCTCATCACGTCTCTTTCTTCAGGTCAGGAGGTCCCTTCGTTTATGTCACTTGATCTGTGAAGCTCACGCTTTGAGAAACCTCCAGGCAGTTTGTTATGAGCTGTCTGGCCCAGAGCATCGTTGATGCTGGCTTGTGCACTGCCTTGTGGACCTGGAGTCTCCTCTGACAGCACAGAGTCTTCTGGACAGAGAGCTGCTGATCAATCAGCGTGTTTCCCAGTGAAAGATGGGGGCAAAATGGAATTTTCTGGGTCCCCTTCGGGCAGATTTCATCAGTGTGTGATGCTAAACAGTGTAAAACAGTGTTTTGGATTTGAGGCGTCAATAAAGCCCAAAAGATAAATGATGGCATAACATCGTCTGCTTTATTAGTCTGCTAGCAGTACTCTTGCCTGGAAAATCCCATGGATGGAGGAGCCTGGTAGGCTGCAGTCCATGGGGACACTAAGAGTCAGATACGACTGAGCATCTTCCCTTTCACTTTTCACTTTCATGCATTGGAGAAGGAAATGGCAGCCCACTCCAGTGTTCTTGCCTGGAGAATCCCAGGGACGGGGGAGCCTGGTGGGCTGCCGTCTGTGGGGTCGCACAGAGTCGGACACGACTGAAGCGACTTAGCAGCAGCAGGGCCAGCATAGGGATACTTGGGCCACCTGATGTGAAGAGCCGGCTCACTGGAAAAGACCCTGATGCCGGGAAAGATTGAAGGCAGGAGGAGGAGGGGATGACAAAGGATGAGATGGTTGGATGGCATCACTGACTCGATGGACATGAGTTTGAGCAAACTCCGGGAACTAGTGAAGGATAGGGAAGCCCGGTGTGCTGTAGTCCATGGGGTCACACAGAGTTGAACACGTCTGAACAGCGACAGCAGGGCTGCCATATAGCACACTGCAGACCAAGGGGCTTCAGCAACAGACGGTGATTGTTCTTAGTTTTGGAGGCCAGAAGTCTCAGGTGGTATCGTTGGCAGGGTTGGTTTCTTCTGAGGCCTTTCTCCTTTGCAGACAGCCACCTTCAGTCTGCGTATCACACGGCCTCTGCTGACATGGGCTCCTGGACCCTCTCTCTGTTCACTTCCTGTGCCCGGGACGATGCCATTCAACTTGGCTTAGGGCCTGCCTTAGTGGCTTCGTTACTTCATCACGCTTTGAAAGTTCTGACTCCAAATACAGTCACTCTGAGATACCTGGGGTCAGGGCTTCACCAGAGGACTTTGAAGGGCCACCATCAGCCCACCACGTCTGCATCAGAGGTTCTGAGTGGTGGACACGTGAGTGCTTCTCACATCAGCCTCTGGTGTGGATGGTAGTCGTCAGTGTTTCACACATGAGCAGACAGGAGGTTGAGAAAATCCCAGCCTCACACGTTAGACACACTGTGTTCTGCAATCTTGTGCTGTGTGGCTCAGCTGGATGGCTTCCAGGGTTAAGCTGGACTGGCGGGGCTCACCTCACACCAGTCAGTTTCAGAATTCTTTAAAAACACTGTCCTAGGGACTGTATTGGTGTAAGAACAGACATGTAGACTAGTGGCAGAGGAGAGTCCAGAAATAGATTGTGGCATTAAGAAACAAAAAGCATCAAGAAGGATATATGTGTACTTAAAGCTGATTCACTTTGTTGTATAGCAGAAACACAACATTGTAAGGCAGTTAGTTATCCTCCAATTAAGAAAACAAACACTATGCTAGGCCAAGAAAATGCATCATTCTTGCAACCCTCCAGCTTGGAAACTGAGGTTTATCATATTGCTGCAGGACTTGAACTGTTGAAGAAAACAGTAGAAGCAACTTCATCTCTGTCTGGTCAGGGTTAATTCTGAACCTCCTAGTTTCTTAAGGCTTTGGTGAAAAGCTGTTATTCTTGATTGGATTTAACAGTCACATATGAGTTGTTTTTTTTTTTTTTTTTTTTTAACTATGTGCTAATTCATTTTTTCTGTCTTCATATATCACAGTAGAATAAACCTGGGTTGCATGAAACGGTAACTGTAGTTGCAGTTTGCCTGTTACTCATCAAGAGCCTTTTCACTTAATATGTTTCTGTGCGTATGCGTTAACAGTGCCTCCAGACTCAGAACAGTTCTTAAGTGTAAAGTAGGCTAATGAGAGGCACACCTCAAACCAAGTAATGAATTGGAGGGGGTCTTGGATGCTTGGTTTTTCAGAGCATAGTGCAGAAATAGGCAGGAATTGGTGACATAGTTTGCAACCTCAGTATCTAAATGGTTGTGCAAATGTTTGCATAGACAAGACAAGTTGCTTTTTTAGAGCTGTGAATATTTCCATCTTCAGGCTTTGTAAAAGATGCCTATGCAGCCTAGTATGTATTCTTCAAGTTGTATACTCTTTACTAGAAGGATAAAAATAATAGGTAACTGAAGCTGTGTACATGAGTGTATTAATCCATACACGCGCACACTGCTTACCACATGCCGGGCATTGTGTGCAGCTCTGCATGTAGATTATTTATTTTTTTAAAATATTATTTGGCTATGCTGAGTCTTTGTTGGACACACAGAATCTTTGATCTTAGTTGCAGCATGTGGGATCTCATTCCCTGACTGGGGATCATACCCAGGCCGCCTGCACTGGGAGAGAAAAGTCTTAGTCACTGGATCGCCAGGAAGTCCCTGGATTATTTCTCTTAAACCCCACAGCTCCATTAGGATTGTTGTCATCATCGTCATTGTTCTCACTACCCGGTTTGCAGGTGAGGGCCCAGAGATTTCCAGAGCTTCAGCACACTAATAAGTGTTTAAGTATTAGTACACTAATAAGTAGTAGACTTGAAGCCAGGCAGTCAGACTTCCGAAGCTGTGCTGTGCTCATGCTTTCTGCCTCTCTGATGTCACTAACATTTTTCGAGTCAGGTGCACATACAAAGAGGAAACCGCTAATTCCACAAGCGTCCCCTGAGTGCCTGCTGGCTCGGAAGCCGCCTCCCTGACCTGCATGGGCTGCTGATTCCGTATGCATCGAGGAGTATATTCAGGGCTCTGACCTTCCCATGCTCCAGTGGACTGGGCTTAGGAAACAGCAATCTTCTTCCTCCTCAGACACACATTGTTTTTTAAAAAGCTCCATTTCAAAATGCCTTAATCAGAGTGTTCCTGTAGGTAACTGCACACGTGACCGTACAGCGTGACAGATCTTCAGACCAAGAATCTGAAGGCGATCGGCACCTCCTGACTCTTGAGAGTCAAGACAGGGTCCTGACTCTTGACAGTGTAGATGTCCTTTGCCAGTTGATCGGCATCATTCAAAGGAAGGAGGGCTCACAGGGCGGTCTCCGCTGTTTGGTTCTCGTGCTGGGCATCTTGTTCGTGAGGTTCATTTGTGTCATGATGCTGGTTAACAGACCCAGGGTGTGACAGCCTGGGTTCCCGCCTCTGTTCTGCCGCTGCGGGCTCCCAGCCTGGGGCTGGCATCGGTACTGCTGCTGTGGCCGTGTCAGCACACATGCTCCTTTCTGTTGGTTACAGGTTAGGGGCGGGGTTTCTGGGTCCTGGGGTGTGCCCTCGGACACTCTCTAAAATGTAAGCAAGGGTCCCAAATATGGGGGAAATATTTGAAACATAAATGACTGGCAAAGGCTTAATACCATTCCATTTTTAGTGGAGTGTAATTGCTTTATAATGTGTTGGTGTCTCAGAAATGAATCAGCCGTTTTTGTACATATATATATATCCCATCCCATCCCTCTAGGTCACCCACAGAGCACCCACAAGCTGAGTCCCCTGTGGCATACAGGAGCTTCCCACCAGCTATCTGTTTGACACATGGTAGTGTATTATATGTCAGTGCCACTCTCTCAATTCATCCCCCCATCTCCTTCCCCACCCCTGTGTCTGCTATGTAAAAATTAAAATACCTAAAGACTTTGTACTGGTGGGTCCAGTTCAAATACGACACTGCAAGGCTTTTACTGATCTTCTTCAATGCTGTGTCTCTACTTTTCTTCCACTGGGAGAATCCTGATTCTCAAGGATGCTAATGATGTTAGACTATCCCACAGTTACTTTTTTGGTACCTTACATACAATTAACAATGCTGATATTGCCACCAAGATATTGCTGGAAACAGTTGTTTCATGCATGTTCTCTCCCCATTCTCCTCCTTTAAAAAAAAAAAAATCATACTTCATTTTTTACAACAGTTTTCCCTGTTATTAAGCCTCTACAGTTTCCCCTGTTAAAATCTGGCATTGGAGTGGTACTTTTGTTACAGATGATGAAGCAGCATTGGTTTATTATTAACTAAAATTTGCAGTTTCCATTGTTGTCTGCTCTCTGTGTTGTAACACGTGATGGCTTTAAAAAATTTGTTAGCGTATAGTTGCTTTACAATGTGGTGTTTCTGCTGTACAGCAAAGGGAATCATCTATATGACCCAGCAATCCCATTCCTGGGGATATACCTGGAGAAAACACAATCTAAAAGATACATGCCCCCCAGTGTTCGTTGCAGCACTGCTTATGATACTCAAGACACAGAAGGAACCTAAGTGTCCCTCAGCAGGGGAGTAGATAAAGAAGATGTGGTACATATATGCAATGGAATATTATTCAGCCATAAAAAGAATGAAATTGTGCCATTTGCAGAGACGTGGATGGACCTAGAGATGGAGTGAAATAAGCCAGAAAGAGAGAAGCAGACATCGTTTATTACTGCTTATGTGTGGAATCTAGAAAAATTGAACAAATGAAATGAACCTATTTGCAGAGCAGAAACATAGACACTTGGTGGCTTTTAACAGATTCATAGTGTCTCTGGAGTAGTTTCACTGCCCTGAATACCCTTTGTGGTTTCCGCCCACCCCCCCTTCCTACTTACCTGACACTGAACCGCAGGCAATCACTGACATTTTATGTCTCTATAGTTTTGCATTTTCTAGAATGTGACATAGTTGAAGCCGTGTAGTACGTAACCTTTAAAGAAAGACTTCTTTGACTTAGTCATATTCGTTTCAGGTTCTTCTCTGCCTTGGCTTGGCTTGCTAGCTTGTATGTTTTTATTATTGACTAAAATTCCGCTGTCTGGATGCACCACGCTTTGTTTGTCCTTTCACCTGTTGAAGGACATCTTGGTTGCTTTCCAGTTTTGTCTGAGCAAAGCTGCTATAAAGATGCATGTGCAGATTTTTGCGTGAACGTGGTTCTTTGGCTCCTTTGGGTAAACGCGAAGGAGCCCAACTGCTGGGTTGTATGGTAGGAATATGCTTGGTGTCCAAAGAAACCAACACACGGGCTTCCAAGGAGCTGAGCCATTTCACACATACCTCCCCCAGCCATGAATAAGAGATCCTGTTGCTCCACACCCTTCTCAGTGTTCTTGATTTTGGCCATCCTCGTAGACTTGTAGCAGTATCTTGAAAGGTTGTTGCTGAAGCACGAAAGACGCTGGGATTCTTGGCCTCCGGAAGAGAAGAATTTAATCCGGAGCCAGAGATGAGGCTTGATCACTCAGAGCTTTTGTGGAATAAAGTTTTATTTTAAGTGTAAAAGAGAGAAAGCTTCTGACACAGACATCAGAAGGGGGATGGAGAGTGCCCCCCCTCCAGTGTTAGCAAGGGAGTTATATACTTTTTAATTAGTTATTACAGTGAATGAAAAGAATGTCTCAAGTTTGTGAAAATTTTACCAGACCCACTCCCACAGTTTACATTTTAGGATAACAAGATGAGAATTTTAACAATAGAAAGATCCTACCAGACCCACTCCCATAATATGCGTTCTGAGATATCAGGATTAGTCAGAAGGGTTTCAGGAAGGTGAAAACTGTCCTTTAGCATTGTTGTTGTGTAATCCCGAGTACAGAGTTTAAACTGAGTTGTGCAGTTGACTGAGACCAAAGAATGTAGAGGAAAAAAAATTGTCCTTTTCTCCTCCTCGAGAATTCCAAATCCCTGTCTCCACTTCGAGCGCCCCAGACCCCTTTCTCCTTGGGGACCCTGCACTTCTTATCAATCCGCCTAGGAGCTGACTCTCTCAGTCTCATTGTTTGAGTGTGCGTTCTCCCGTGGCAGGTGATGGGGAAAACCTTTCCATATATTTGTTTGCCATCTGTTCGTCTTCTTTGTGGTGTCTATTAAGATCTTTGGCCTTTTTTTTTTTAAGTGAAGTCTGTTTTGTGTAGGTTTTCTTTTCTGCTATGCTTTAAATTATTTTTATTGAAATGTTGATGTACAATAGTTGTTTCAGGTGTAGTGTTTCGTGACTTGATACTTGCATATAGTATGAATCGTGGCCCAGTTTTTAATTGGGTTCTTTGCTTTCTTATTGTTGCGTTTAAAATTTCTTGATGTATTTTACAGAGATGTCCTGTATCAGATACATGTTTTGCAAAAACTTTCGTCTCAGTCTGTGGCTCTCCTTTCCATTTTATTAACATTGTCTTTTACAGAGGAGAAGTGTTTTTAATGAATTCCCAGCCAGTTAACACACCTTTTTTCTTTCTTTCTTTCTTTTTTTTTTTTCCTGATAATGCTTTTAGTGTTGTATCTAAGACATCCTTACCAGGTCAAGGACTGCCTAGATTTTCCCTCTAGGACTTTATGCTTTTAGATTTTACATTTAAGAGAGTGAACCACTTTGAGTTAATATTTCTCAAAGTTACAAGTTTTGTGTCTAGGTTCTTCTTTTTTTCTTCTTATATAGATATCAAGTTCCAGCACCATTGGTTGAAAACATTTTCCTTTTCCCATTGAATTGCCTTTGCTCCCTTGTCAGAGACCAGTTGATTGTATCTGTGTGAGTCTACTTCCTGGTTCTCTAATGTTTCATCAGTCTGTTTTCTCACCCATTGTTGGCTGTGGCTATATACAGTAAATTTTGTGTTGGGACGTGACAATTTCTGAGTTTTTCTTTTTCAGTATTTTTATTGGCTACTTGGAGCCTTTTGCCCTTCCATATCACTTTTAGGATTAGTTTGCTGACATTCATAAAATAAATGTGCTGTGATTTTCCTTGGGGTTGGTTGCACTGACTCTTTAGATCAAGTTAGAAAGAATCGATTTGCTAGGGTGGTTCCAGTCCTCCTGTCACAGGTCTGGCTGGCCTGGCTGCCAGCCTCTAGAAGTCATCTCATTAACATAACAAAGCTTCCTTGCTCTGTCACTTAGGAAATTCCACAGGCCAAGTACCTGGTACCTGTACTGGTTCATGGCCTGAGGATTGGGGAGCTTTGGCTTAAAGAATGTAAAAAGTGTTTTCTCCTTCACAGCACGGCTTAGGATGAGTATGCGTGTCTGCTCCTGGTAGCCTTCAAGGATCTCCACTTCCTTCTATTCCTTTCTCCGTGCCACACAGGGCGATGTCCACATCTGCTGGCTCAGAGCTGGGCAGCCAGCACTCAGAGGTCTTAGCAAACCTCCTGCCCTGAGGGTCTTGGTCTGGAAGGGACATGTGTCCCTTTCATTCAGGCTCCCTTGGTAAGAACCCACCACCCACCACAAAGGAACTTGTGTCTTTCATGCTCATCATGCTCATCAGATACAGCCCTCAGTTCAGTATCTCTAATCATTTTGAATGTCTGAAACATGTACTCTGGTAGATTGCTCAGGAGCACTCAAGAGGATAATATCATCAGTGAAAGTGTTAGTCATCCAGTCGTGTCTGGCTCTTTGCAGTCCCATGAACTATAGCCCACCGGGTTCTTCTGTCCATGGGATTCTCCAAGCAAGAATACTGGAGTGGGTAGCCGTTTCCTTTTCCAGGGGATCTTTCCAACCCGGGGATTGAACCAAGGTCTCCAGCATTGCAGGCAAGATCTTTACCATTTGAGCCACCAGGGAAGCCTAATCATCAGAGTTGTGCTTATTGACTGGAGTAAAGTTTGGGCCTTTTTACTTGAAAGTCAGCCTTAACTGAAGACTCATAATTTATTTCTTGGAGTATTGTTAGTGTGCTATCCTGTTGTTTTTTTTTTTGTTGGTGTAAAGTCTTGCTGTCGAGAAGTCTGATGATCTGATTTTATTTTGTCTTTTTTTCCTAGATGCTGGAAAGATTTTTTTTTACTTCAAGTCCAGGCATTCTCTTTTGGACATCTTAAAATGATATACAGTCTCCTGTTTGTGGCTATTTGCTGGATTTGTTTGGCTTGTAGAAAAGTACAGTCAGAATTAATCAGATTCTCGTTTAGAGACGGCTTGTAAAGAGTCTTCTCTATTTCCTAGAGATGAAACTGTGAGCAGTCTGTCTAACTTCTCTGGATCTCATTTCGCTCACCCAAAAAATTGGGAGGGAGGCAGAGAATAATAGTGCTATATCTGTTAGGGTTACTGTGAGGAATAAAAGTGAAAAGTGAAAGTGAAGTCACTCAGTTGTGTCTGACTGTTTGTGACCCCATAGACTGCAGCCTTCCAGGCTCCTTCGTCTATGGGATTTTCCAGGCAAGAGTACTGCAGTGGGGTGCCATCTCCTTCTCCAGGGGATCTTCCCGACTCAGGGATCAAACCCGGGCCTCCCACATTGCAGACAGACGCTTTACCCTCTAAGCCACTGTGGAAGCCCTGTTCCTACTGTGATGATAAATGAGGTAATAAAATTCTTAGAACCATGGCAGCACATGTTAAGTGTTTGATAAACATTCTTGTCATGACCACTTTAACATTTTTGATTCTTACAAGTGGTGATTCAGTGCCCAGCATAACATATTGATACAGGAAGTATGGTGGTTCAGTCGGAGAAAGGATCTGTCTGTAATGCAGGAGAACCAGATTCGATTCCTGGGTTGGGAAGATCCCCTGGAGAGGGAAACGGCAACCCACTCCTGTATGCTTGCCTGGGAAATCCCATGGACTGAGAAGCCTGAAAAAAAACCTTCCAACATTTCCTTTTAAATGGGAGTTTGTAATCAGCTTACCTCCTTAAGGCGCTGCTCATCTGCCCGTATCACAGGTTTTTGTTTTTTTTTGAGATGAACAAAGGAAATTTATTTATTTATTTTTAAAAATTTTAAATGTTTGTTGGAATACGGTTGCTTCACTGTGTTGTTAGTTTCTGCTGCATAGCAAAGTGAATCAGCTGTGTGTATACGTGCATCCCCTCCCTTTAGGACTTCCTTCCATTCCAGTCGCTGCAGAGCACTGAGTAGGGCTCCCTGTGCTGCACAGTAGGTTCTCATTAGTAATCTAGTGTTTAATGGTGTCAGTAGTGGGCATGGGTCAGTCCCACTCTCCCAGTTCCTCCCACTCCGCTTCCCCCTTGCTGTCCATACATTTGTTTTTCTCTTTCTGACTCACCTCACTCTGTATGACAATCTCTAGGTCCATTCACGTCTCTATAGATGAGCCAGTTTCATTCCTTTCTGTGGCTAATACACTGCTGAACAACCTAAATGTCCATCAGTGGAAGAGTGGATAAAGATGGGGCATGTATACACAACGTGTCATAGGTTTTTGTTACCTCCCCTTATTATAGACCTCCCTGGTGGCTCAGACGGTAAAGTGTCTGCCTATAATGCAGGAGACCCGGGTTCAATCCCTGGGTCGGGAAGATCCTCTGGAGAAGGAAATGGCAACCCACTCCAGTACTCTTGCCTGGAAAATCCCATGGACGGAGGAGCCTGGTGGGCTACAGTCCATGGGGTCACAAAGAGTCGGACATAACTGAGCGACTTCACTTTCACTTTTCCTATTATAGAGTAAACTCCTTGAGGACAGTAACTATGTCTTCATGCATTTTCTATCTCTGTCAACACCAACCAAATACAGGGCCTTGCAAACAGTTTGTAATTCACAGAGCATTTATTCATATCACCCTACACATCCCCTGAGAGCAATAACTGTGTACTTGTATTTTCCTCTTTAATGCTCCTGGGCATTTTTGAATTTTAAAGTTTGTCTTTGTCTTTGTTCCTGAAGGAGAGACTATAAGGTGATGTGTTTGGATGGGAAGGATGTTGGCTCTGCCTTGTCAGTAACACAGTGCTCTGGGTCTAGCATCTTTTGACTTAATATCCCTATAGACACAGAAGCCTCAGTCAGTGACCATCTTATGGGGATTCTCAGAACATGTGAATTCTCTGCTCTTATTTATGTATAGAATGAGATGTCACATTTAAAAAATCATCAGGTAAATTGCTTTCTGTTGAGTGAAAAAGCAAGTCATTGTGGTTGAGGGACCCTTTATGTGTAAATAGGACTCAGTCATGTAACCAGTTTTGAAAACTTGCTACAAAAACACTTCTACCTCGCCACAGTATTTAGTTGTGAAGTCAAGGAAAGCATTTATACCATGGATTTTTTTTTCTGAAGTTTTAAATTATGAACAAAATTCAAAGGAAAATTCAAAGGAATACTTCTTAGGATTCTGGGTGTGTGGATGAATATGATATTTATACTGTATCTTGGTATCAGATATTTTATTGTCTGTCTTCACTTAAATATATCGTCAGAAGCTGCATATTTAAGAAGATCTGAATCTGCATCCTTCTGCCAGGGGTGAAATAACTTTAGCATGTGACATGGGCAGGCATTTTAATCACGCATTGTGGAGACTTGGGACCCAAAGTGGTCAGAACAGCCTTTTGGACCATCCTGTATTTTCAGTTCAAATGAATTCTTCTTTTCCGTCAACCACTTTGGGAGGAATTGAATGAACAGAGCGTCCTGTTTGCAGTGTAATCTATAGAGTTGCACTGAATTTGAAGGGTGTCCCCCTGGAATTGTAAAACAAGTCAAAAGCGACCCTCTCTGAGCATCTCAGGGAGGGTACAGCTGTTCCCCCAAGGCAGTATTTGATCCCTCAAGAGTCATCAGAAAGGGGTAGACTATTTGTCTTCTGATGGCAGCTGTATTTTTCTGATTGCTTCCATGGGGAATGCAGCCGGTAAAATGAGCTGATGGTTACAGTCCAGTTTTTGGTGACCAGTGTTCCAGAATTGTTCACTGCGAACCAGCCAGTGAAAGCCACTCAGTTGTGTCCGACTCTTTGCGACCCCATGAACTGTACAGGCCGTGGAATTCTCCAGGCCAGAATACTGGAGTGGGTAACCCCTTCACCAGGGGATCTTCCCGACCCAGGGATTGAACCCAAATCTCCTGCGTTGGGAGTGAATTCTTTACCAACTGAGCCACCACGGAAGCCCTCTAAGAACGCTGGAGTGGGTAGCCTATCCTTTCTCCAGCAGATCTTCCCGACTGGGAATGGAACCGGGGTCTTCTGCACTGCAGGAGGATTCCTTGCCAGCTCAGCCACCGAGAGGCCCAGTTCTGGCCTCCGACCTGGTGGCACAAACTTTCAAGCCCCGTGTCACTGTGTGCATTTCCAAGTAGCATTCCCGTTAGGCTCTGTTTTTTCCTCTGGATATAAATGTCATTCTGTGAAGCTGGAACTTTTTAAACCTTTCTAAAGTGTCACCAGAGGAATAATTTGCTTCTGATTTGCCAGACTGAGAGCTGGAGAGACAGTTTCCAGTGTGGCACATCTTTGTGATTTGTTGTATTGTTTTGAAAGCAGGTCTGCCGTGTCGTCATCTGCTTCTGTAGTTTCATCCTGCTTATATTTCTCTTACGCTGTCTACTAGATGATGAAGGGAAAAAAGCTGAACCTGTTTGAAATAATATCTGCTTCCATGCATTATCCAGACGTGATGATTCTTTCTCTAGGAGTGTTGGCTAGTCCTTTGATTGTTCTGAATGTAGTCCATTATAATGCTGGCTGGCCCACCCAGTCCTGTACCTTCCCTGTTTTTCATTTCTTTGCTCAGATAAGGCTAGAACTGCTTCCATAAGCTCCAACTTCTGTATGTCTTCCAAGTCCAGTTCTGTGTTCTCTGTTGCCTAAATTGAGGGACTGTGTGGCTTATCATTCAAACCAGGACAGTTTTGAGAGGGACACTGGGCATAATCCAGGACTGTCCCAATCTAATGAGGATGTATGTTTGACATTGCTGCTTCTTTTTATTTCTTTTGCTTGTTTATTTTTAATTTATTAAAAATTTTTTTTATTGTGGTGTAGTTGCTTTATAGTATTGTATTAGTTTCTACTATATAGCAAAGTGAATCAGCTGTATGTATACATATATCCCCTCTTTTTTAAATTTTAATTTCCTTTCCATGTAGATTGACACAGAGCACTGAGTAGAGTTCCCTGAGCTATATACCATGTTTAAAATGGTATACTGTGTATAAAATGGTATACTGTGTATAAAATAGTTGTCTGTTTTGTACATAGTAGCCTATGCATGTCAATCCTAATCTCCCATTCACCCAACCCTGCCTCTTCCCCTTGGTGTCAATACATGTGTTCTCTGCATCTGACGTTACTTCTCAGAGATCTCCACGGAAGACACCGTTGCCATGCTGAACGTGCCCGGTAAATGTCCAGTCCGTGAGTGCCTGAATGGCTCTCTGATGGAAGTTACTGAAACAGCCAGTTTTTCTTTGATCATTTTGCACTTTCTGGCGGATTCCATCCTTGGCCGGAGAATAAACCATCATCAGTCACACGCACTGCACGAGCTATCTCACCCTTCTTCACCCCCTTCACCTTCAAACAGCCCTCTCCCCACAATTCTCTTCCCCACACCTTCATTTTGGCCTGATACAGCGTTCACCCACATACACTTCTTTTTTTTTGTTTTAAAATTTGTTCTTGTTTTTATTTTATATTGGAGTATATTGGAGTTGATTTACAAAGGTGTTAGTTTCGGGTGTACAGCAAAGTGATTCAGTTATACATATATATGTATCTCCACTCTTATTTGGATCCTTTTCCCGTATAGGTCATTATGGAGTATTGAATAGAGTTCCCTGTGCTATATAGTAGGTCCTTATTAGTTACCATTTTATAGTAGTAGTACGTATATAATCAGTCCCAGTCTCCCAATTTATTCCTTTCCTGCCCACATACCATTTCTAAAGGCTAGAGACAGAATGAGAGCCAGGGCACGGCAGCGTTAACTGTATGCCAGCACATTTTCTCAGTTATTTAGTTGACTTTTGGAAGTCTATTCTACTTTGAAAATGCCTGGGCAAAACACGGTTCAGTATTGCTTTAGGACCTTTAATGATAATCTGTCGTCACTGTTCTGGTGCCACTGCTTCCGGACAGTGTAAGGCTAGCAGGGCCGAAGCTGGGCTCTTCCTGCCCCGGGAGATTTCCTAGTGTGTGAGTGAGTGGCAGGGCAGGTCCGTGGGGAGACCTGATTCCATTTTGCCCACATGATTGACTAGGGCAGCTTTTGTACTTTTAAATAACCCATTCTATTTTGGTAGACCTTTTCTCCCTTCTTTTTAACCAGTGCAGTGTCAGTATAAGACTCACAATGGACTCTGCTTAGCCAAGTGGAGGGGAGTGGCAGCTGCTTGAATACATGTCTGGCTCTTTGGTCTTTGCCTGTCACAAGCTTTGTGATTGATTCTGAGATTTCAATTCTGTCCAACTTAACTGCCTTCCCAGCGGACCCAGCCCAGAGTCTTTTGTTGCCCTAAATATTTCCTCAAAGGTCTTTTATTCACTTTGCCTTTTCTGTTCTTATTTTTCTCCTTCTTATTTAATATGTAGCCCTGTAGCAATAATGAGAAAGAAAAATATATCTATTAATAGTAATGTGATCAGGTGAAACAACACATATTCTATTAAAAAAAAAAACTTTCAAACTTCATTTTCTCTCCTGCTAAATGCTTGTGTAATAGAAAGGACCTTGAAAGGGTTGAAAAAACCCGACTTTCTCTTATTAAATCTTTCATTATGAATGTTAGCTGGGAGAATAGCAAAGTTTTTTCTTCTTAATTAAGGTAGTTGTGATATTTTAGGAAAAATTAAGGCAGGATATTGAATTATCAGGGTCTTTTTTTGATAAGCAGAATTATTTCTGTGACACTCAAATGAAGTATTTGCTTAGTGTGAGTGTCTGCCAGTTTTGGTGTGCACCATCTTTGTTGGTTTTAAAACCCCTAATTTTATCTCGCATGTGGTCACTTGTAATCCACCTCTTTTGCATTTAGGCATCACTGTATTATAAGTGGAAGTGCAATTTCTTAGAAGAGTTTTTTCCCCTTTCCATCTTCCTAAGGGGAATATAGACATGATGACTAAGCTCAGGCAGCCCCTTTGGACTATGAGGTGGGATTCACACATTGGGAATGGCTGGGCAGCAAGAAACCAGAAACTCTGTACTGCCCATGTATAAGTGAGAGAAACTCTTGTGTAACTCCTGTTATTTCCGGTTTCTTCTCATATGACTCTGGCTACTGTCTCAACTTACATATCCATCAATCTCTTTCTTCTGGCTTTATGTGAAGGCCACTCTTGGAGATTTTTTGTTTTCATATCAGACTATATGCCTCAGAGATAAAGGAATGCTATATCTAGTGGGCAGGAACAATCTTAACTCTTATAAATATAGATGTGTGCAAGATGCTATACAGTGTCTAAAATCTGGCTTCACATGTTAGAAGCGATCACGGTAATGCTCTTAAAATGTAAAATTGCTCCTTTGCTTTGCCTTTTCTTCATTCCCGAAAGATTCAATCCTAAAGTCAGTAAGTGCAACAGAAAAAGAGACACATTCAAGGTTTGGGGGTAAGAAGGTGGGGCTGGGCATGGTGGTCCAGAGCCAGGTATGGAACCATGCGTGCGGTGAGGAGAGCATCTGTGCAGGGTAGGGAGCCTGGCTTGTGAGTGGGATCAGGTTGAGGAAGGTAGACGAGCAGGTGAGGAGGTTGAGTTGGACAGGTGTCCAGGTAGGAAGAAAGGGTGTGGGGTGATGGATTACTACATTAATGCATAGGTTGCATAGTTGAAAGAACCCAGAAGGTTCCACAGAGCCCACTCACCCAGGGAGTTTATAAAGGCACAGGACATAACTTAGATAAGAAAGCACAGGTGACCATCAGGGGCCCCAGGGGCTTACTGACACAGTCCACCACCCTTCCCTGCTTCAGGGTCATTTCTTAGTTGCTTAGGACATACTTTGTCTCCAGATATGAACTTTCAAGACATATCTGAGTAGTCCCGGTGTTGAGAATGCTTGGGCTGAAATCTCTAGCACCGTCTTCTGTGTGCAATTGGTCAGCGATCTGCGTATCCCTGGATGTGTGAACAAGCTGGTCCTAGAGCCTCCAAGGTCTCTGCCACTTTGAACAGAACATGACACATCTCGAGCTTGCCTGCTCATCTTGACCTTGACTCTGTGTCCCTGCAGGTCAGCATAGAGCTGTTCACACCCAGATGAGAGTTAACTGTGCTTTGTGCAGTTACATGTAGGGGTACTGACTGCATATGTAAGTAGCTTAAAGATAATGGAAGCCAGACTTCTCACTGTTAGAGAGGGAACTGCAAATAGGAAAGGGAGAACACTAGAATGAACCATGCAGGGTTGTATTGAAACTGATCTATTGGTGTGAACTTGGGATTTTCAATAATATAGTGAAATCTGCACAGATGTGTGTGTATTTTCTGATTCCCTCACCTAAGAATACTGAGACCTCAGTTAACAATGAGCACATCTAGTGCCCAGATTTTGGCTTCTAAGTACCATTTTCTACTCACAAAAAAGAAGCAAAGCTCACTGGAGAAATGGCTGATGGATTCCAGGCCTGTGGCAGTGAAAGTGCAAGATGAGTTTGACTGTCTCATGTCAAAGAGTAAAAGTAAAAGTACTCAGCAAGTGAAGAGGACGTGTCAGAAGGACCAGGCAGCCAGCTTGGTTGGGGGAATTCGCACCAGCCACATTGTAATCTGAACAAATCATCATCATAATGTGAATAAATGATGGCAACCCGTTGACTGAGATAGGTCACCACAATGCCATGCAAATGGAAGTAAGATGAATTCGTGATTTCTCCGCAGCAGCCTTGTGGATGTTTTGGAGGGGATGATTCTTGGGTGGGCTGCCTGGTGCATTTGTAGGATGTTTAGCAGCATCCCTGGGCCTGAGATGCCACCGCTTAGACCAGTGTTCGACACCAGTGGTGCCTCAGATGGTAAAGAATTTGCCTGCAATGCAGGACCAAACCTGGGTTTGGTCCCTGAGTTGGGAAGATCCCCTGGAGAAGGAAATAACAACCCATTCCAGTATTCTTGGCCGAAGGATTCCATGGACAGAAGAGCCTGGCGGGCTGCAGTCCATGGGGTCACCGAGAGCTGGACACAACTGAGCAACTAACACTAATGCTACGTGTGAGCCACGTAGGAAGGTTTAGAGTTTCTAGTGGTCATTGTTGGTAGAATCAAAAGAGCCTCCAGACACGCCCTGATGTTCCATGAGGATCAAAATTGCCCCAGTTGGGGACGATGAAACACATGTGGAACAGGATTGTTACGTAGTTTAGGTATCCTTGCTCCTACTCCCCTTCAGTTCAGTTCAGTCGCTCAGTCGTGTCCGACTCTTTGCGACCCATGAATCGCAGCACGCCAGGCCTCCGTGTCCATCACCAGCTCCTGGAGTTCACTCAGACTCACGTCCATCGAGTCAGCGATGCCATCCGTGTCCATCACCAGCTCCTGGAGTTCACTCAGACTCACGTCCATCGAGTCAGTGATGCCATCCAGCCATCTCATCCTCAGTTGTCCCCTTCTCCTCCTGCCCCCAGTCCCTCCCAGCATCAGAGTCTTTTCCAATGAGTCAACTCTTTGCATGAGGTGGCCAAAGTGCCTACTCCCCTTAGAAAATGCTAATTACAAGGGCAAAGGGTAACTTTACAGTGGAGAAGCCTGGCAGACTCAAGTGATCGAGGGAAGGGTGATGGAACAGATTGAAATCTGTGCCAGCTAATAGGATGCAGTGAGAAGACGACGACATTTCCTCAGGATTCCTGCTGATGGTGCTAACGTGAGCTGATCAAGAATACACAAAGGTCTCAGTGCTCTGTGGTGACTCAAAGCAAATCTGAAGAGGAGGAGATGCCTGTGTATGTACAGCTGATTCACTTTGTTGTACAGCAGAAACTGACACTGTCAAGCAACTAGACTCCAATGAAAATTAAAGGACAAAACCACATGGAAGACATAATACAAAATAACCTTGGCCTCTGTGTTCACAATCTCCATGGTCTTGACCCAGACTAAGAGGTGACTTGATGGCCTGGCAGCTACGTGCATTGTGGATTCTAAACTGGACCCATCTCTGTTAAAGAACTGTTTGGGACATTTGGTGAAATGGGTGGCTGAGGGCTGAGGATCAGATGATAATGATGTACTGTGCAGGGGAATGTCTTGGTAGGAATACCCTAAATTTTATGGGACATAAAGTTTATGAGTCAGGACAGAGAAATGGGCCTTTGTATTGTAGTTTGAACTTGTCTATAACTTTGTGATAGTTTGAACGAAAGAAAAACGCTTGAAAGTTGCAGTCAGGGTGATGCACATTTTCTTTCAAGGATACTGGGTTCCAATCCTGAGACTCTTCTTGAGAAAAAATATTTGTCTTAGTGTTTCTTGAAGGGGAAAAAACTGTTGCATTAACATAAGGTTCTTATAGAAAGAATATTGGAAAAATTTCTAATATGTTTCTTCACAAATATATATTTCACATTTAAAACTTTATATTAAGTATACTATATTTAATTAGTATAAAAAGCATATAATCATTTAGATTTATACATATAAATAT
>SJYQ01011765.1:23278-45030 GCA_006410935.1 Redunca redunca
TTAACCCCCATTGGCTTTTTTCTTTTTTGGTGAATTTGTATATATATTTTCTTTCTTGGTACTTGGACAACCCTTTTTATTTTCTTGTTTTAAAGGCAAATCTAGTCTTTTTTAGCAGTTTAAGCTTCCATGATCATATTTGAAACTGGTGAGCCATCTGCTGGTTCTTTGAAATGTCAGCCAGACTTGTTGAGAGGAACATGTGGAGGGCTTTTACTCTGGTCATCGAGAGTATATAGGAACATTTCGGGGTTGACAGTGACTTGGGAAGCAGTGGTCCGTCTGTGTTGATGGGGTGGTTTTCTAAGCATGGGCTGGGCAAGATTGTTCCTCCTAGATCTCCTGACTAGTTCACTTAGTGAGGTGGATTGTGGAGGCTGGACCAGCGCTCCAGGTTGCCGAGCAGAGCTCACTGGCCCTTGTCCTGTGACATTAATGCCATTAGTGCTAAAATTACATCAGCGCTAACTTGCTGTTCTGATTGCACCATTTATTGCGTGGCTTTTCCTCATGCGGTTTAACATTGAACAGACAGCCTTCTGTGAACCCCTGCATCTATTTTTGTGAGTGGTAACACTCCAACCTATGAAAAGAACCTAGCACGTTACCTTGCAGGAGTGTGAGTGTAACCTGGGTACATTAACTGACTGTGTGTTTTTTTCTTTTCTTTTCCAGTCACCCTGTCCCACATCACACAGCTGGTCCTCAGCCACAACAAGCTAACGAGTGAGTCAACCATTGCTGTCCTCTGTTACACAATTTCTGACTTGTAGGTAACGTGGTGGAACTGCTAATTCTTCTGTTTTCCTCGACAGTAATGACAAATGATTATTTGGGCAAAGCGAAAGTGTACTGAGATGGCACTAAGATACCTGAGCATACGGTCTTCCTGTATTTTGTAGTTTTCTGTTTTGAGGAATTTTTCTTCAATTTTTCATGTGTATAAATTGAAGGAAGACAGTGACATTGTTCCTCCGATAATGGTCCCCTTTGGGCATGCAAACTGCTGCAGTGACCTCAAATGGGGAGACTTCTGTTACTGTTTTATGGGAGAAAAGAAGCTTATCAAAAACCTGTTGGAGGACTTCCTTGGTGGTTCAGTGGTTACCACTTTATCTTCCAGTGCAGGGGGGTGTGGGATTGAACCCTGGTCGGGAGCCAGATCTCACTTGTCTCATGGCCCCAAAACCAAACCATAAAATAAGTAATATGGTAAAAAAATTCAGTAAGGACTTTTAAAAAAGTGAGCCACAACAAAAAGAAAGTCTTTTTTTTTTTTAAGTTGAAGTTTTTCAGAGCAAGACATTGTTAGCTTTCCTTTATACTTTCTCTTCAAAAGGGGAAAATGTGATTATTGATTGATACACTTTCTTTCCCTGCTTGATGGGGGCGGGTGGGGAGCACAAAATTGTAGAAGTGATAGAAATTTGCATCTGAGTTTTTCAAGTTCCTGAGTCTGATTTCCAGGGAAAATTGTCCCAGGCGTTGGGAGTGGTACAGTTAATGTATAGTAGGTTTCATACCTCTTGGTAAAGCGTAACCTTGTCTGACTAACGTGGGCCCTTTTATTCTTAGAGCTGTGGCTTAAAAGGTGTTAATGACGGGGACCCGCTGTCCTGTCTCATTTCTAATTGACGGCCGCGTCTTTGTGCTTGCTGTATTTCCTGCAGACTTGAATGCTTTTCTGATCATGTGGCAGGAATTTGTGAGGGAGCTTTCCGAGTTCGGTGAAACAGAGCAGAATGTGGTGTTGAGGGATTTGTGTTGTGAATTTGTGTGTGTAATACATTATATACAGTTGAAGCAATGTCACAGAGCTGTTGGTTATGGAGAATTAAGAGTGGCCAGGAGGGCCTCTCGTGAGCAGGAGACGGGCAGATCAGTTCGTTTTTAGCAAAAAGCAAGGGCAGAGTGGCACCACTGTCAGTTTGAGTATTGGGAGCCCCAGCAGCTGATAGTGAGGGTGACAAGTCACACGTGGTCGTTACTGTAACGGGTAATATGCTGCCACGTTCATTGTTTTTGTAGTGAATGGTCCTGCGCTCTCTCTGCTGAGACCCTAATCCCAGTTCTGAGGGGATTTGAAATTTGTTTCGAAGGGTGGACTGCATGATCCCTATATTCCTCCAGATTTGGTGAGCAGAAATTTCTGATGCTCGCTCTGTCGTGTAGTTCATGAAAATATTTCCTAATTGCCAAGTTTACCACTGGTGTTCAATCTTGCATCGTCATCAGAGGGAAAAACAGTTTCTATTGAAAAAGGAGGCCAAACCTGTTTTGTTCCCATTATATCATTAATTGATTGGTTCCTTAAAAAGTCTTTCAGACGGTCATAGTTTTTCTTTTTCTATGTCCATAAAGAAATCTCCAGGATCAGGGTGTTAGTTTCTCTTTCGAGATGTGCTGCTGCTGCTAAGTCGCTTCAGTCGTGTCCGACTCTGTGCGACCCCATAGACAGCAGCCCACCAGGCTCCCCCATCCCTGGGATTCTCCAGGCAAGAACACTGGAGTGGGTTGCCATTTCCTTCTCCAATACGTGAAAGTGAAAAGTGAAAGTGAAGTCGCTCAGTTGTGTCTGACCCTCAGCAACCCCATGGACTGCAGCCTTCCAGGCTCCCCCATCCATGCAGGGAGGCATAAACAGAGTTAAGTTGTGTCTGCTATTAAAGAGGTTTGCTGTGGATCCAAACTTTTTCTCCTGTTTCTCCCCCCTCCCCGCTTTTCCCCGCTTTTTCCCATTTGAGACACTCTTGACCTAATCCAGTAAGCTCTAATTAATCGTCTTGGTAAATTCTGTTTCAAGCCATTGTGAGTGGTGTCAGTGACGCCCGATCTGTTTCACTAAGGTCAAATTAGCATCTTTTACTATTTTTCTGGCATTTAAATGAATGGCTTCGCTATGGTTTTTCCAGTGTTTATAGTAAATATGTCCATTTGATGGAAAGATAAATATGCATTACGTGGAGGTGGGTGAGTCCGGCCTCCTGTCACTTTTCATTGTAATCAGTGTCTTTCACTTTCTGTGCTTTTTAATGGGGACTAGCTGACAGCACCACATTCAAACTGATGGGACTCAAAAGATAAACCCGTCAGCACTGCTTTTATCTTGCATCCTTGTGTGCCAATTACACTTTTGATGTGTCGTCTCGTATACCTGGGGGACGAATCACTAGCTTACTCATGCTGGGACTTGGTCTGGGGACAGCTCTCAACTCTGAGGACTGGAGTCGGTGTCTTGGAGCTGTTGGAAGCACGTGGCACTGAGCTGGCCCCCTCTTCCTGCTCGTGGTTTTGACAGATCAGCAGGTCCCCTCAATATAGTACGAGTGAGGCCATGAGAAAGGGGAAAGCAAGCCGATGACCCTCAAATTCCCAAGATTTTGTGAGCAGGAATTCGTAAAGTTTTTGACATGAGAAGTTGTCAGGGTCTTTCAAAATTGTCCGTCTAATCACTGTCAGAGGTTCCTCATTGTTACAGTGACATGACTGACGTGTAAATCTGGGGGAATGGGGTGGAGCTGGTGGGTTTTGGTGCGGTCACTGGGGGTGACTCTGCTGGTAACAGCTCCTTCAGTCCATCCAATGTCTGCAGTGGATTAAAGGAGGTGGGAGGTGCAAGGGAACCTTTTTTTTTGGCTGTGATTGGACAGGTGACTCTCTGGGCCCCGGATGGAGGTGCTTGCTCGCCGGGGGGGGGGAATGTTTGCAGAGTAAAGATGAGGCTCTGCCGCCAGGCTCTCCTGCTCCTCCTTTCCTCCCCTGCCTGGCCCACCTCCCACCCATCTTCCTCTTGGCCCCCCTGCAAACTGGAGATATCTCTCCCCTAAATCCTATTGTTCAGAGACTCTTTTTTTTTTATGACCATTTTTTAAGTCTTTGTTGAATTTATTACAGTATTGCTTAATTTTATGTTTTATGTTTGGTTTTCTGGTCACAAGACATGTGGGATCTTAGTGAGCTAACTAGGAATTGAACCTGTACCCCCTGCATTGGAAGGCGGAGTCTTAACCACTGGACCGCCAGGGAAGTCTCATATTTAGATTCTTGGCCAGCACGGCTCTTCCTTGTCCTCCTGTCACTTCCTGTTCCGTCCTCTCCAAAGATGTCTTAAGGCTGAGATGTTGAAGGCTGAGACCATCTTTTATTCCTCTTTACTGCCCGTTGCTGAGCCCAGAATGGCTTCCCAGGAAGCCCTCATGTAAAGGCAGTAATGGCAGGACCAGGGTGGGAAACAGGGGGTCTCGGTGAAGTGGTCAGTGGAGGAATCTGACAGTTTCTTCAGGATCAGTCAGTGTGTGGATCTGCGTGAATGTAACCACTGCACACTTCTGTTCCTTAACTGCTTGTAGGCTCCTTTCAAATGTGCTGAGCAGTGAGAAACAGAGCCTTATATCCTAGGAATTGCTGTCTTTCCCCTTTACGTGGCCCTTTCACAGGGAAGGAATGATGTACTCACATGGTACAGGCAGACCTCACTTTACTGAACTTGGCGGAAATTGAATTGAATTGGGGGGAATTGAAGGTCTGTGGCAATGCTGAGTTGAGCAAAGCTACTGGACCATTTTTTCCAACAGCATTTGCTCACCTCGTGTGTCTGTGTCACTTTGGTAATTCTCGCAATATTTCAAACCCTCCACCAGCAAAAAGGTGACAACTGGCTGAAGGCTCAGATGATGGTTAGCATTTTTTTCTTAAGCTTTGTACTTTTTAATTAAGATATGTGCAGTTTTTTTGACATACTTTGCACACTTAATAGACAGCTGTAGAGTGTAAACACAACCCCACCAGGCACTGAGTAGCCAACAAGTTTGTGTGACTCAGTTTACTGGAGTAGTTGCTTTGTTGTGGTGGGTGGTCTGAAACCAAACTTGCGTTGTCTTCGTGGTGTGTCTGGCTCCTCAGGGACACCCCAGGAGGCACAGTTGGAAAGCTGGGGTCGTGACCAGCTGTGGGTGTTTTTCTCCACCTGGTAAACCTGGTGGGCTCAGCTGAGTTGACTTCTCCGAAAGGAAATGAAGACCTACGGCTACTATTCTAGGTCTCCTGGTTTGGGTCCTCTTGTTGCTCTTTCACTTAGTTTTATGTATGCATGTGTGCGTGCTAAGTCACTTCAGTTGTGTCCAACTCTTTGCAACCTTTCAGACTGTAGCCCACCAGGCTCCTCTGTCCACGGGATTCTCCAGGCAAAAATACTGGAGTGGGTTGCCATGTCCTCCTCGGCGGGATCTTCCCCACCCAGGGGTCAAACCCGAGTCTCTCATGTCTCCTGCGTTGACAGGATGGTTATTTACAACTAGTGGCACCTGGGAAGCTCTGTTTCATGTATTTAAGATCCCAAATGATTTACTAGGATTTTTAAAGTTAATTGTAGGATACGTTTCTTGAAATTGGGAATGCTGTCGTATGCTTAGGTATCGTACATACCACCCCACAAAAGTGCCGAAAGCAGGCAGAACATGAAGTAGACCCTTGAGTTAATGCCAGCTGATAAATGGGTTGGTAGGTCGTGAGTCCCAGCTGTCTGAGATGATAGACTCAGCGCTTGCTAGCTGTCAGGGTCTCTAAGGAGGGGATACAACATTTATTTCTAAGATGGCCTTCCTGTGTCTCTGCTTGCCTGCCTTTGTGGTGACCCTCCCTTTAAGCCAGGGTTAGCTGAGTCTTTTGCAGTCTGCATCTTATCTAATCCCTGGTTCTTATGGTCTTTGGGAGTATTAGCTTTGTAAATGTTTTTCTACTTTTCAGTCTTAAAGAGGAAATTCTGAGAGAGTCTTTTAAAACTTGTCCACTAGAGGTCACTGTTGGGATACTTTTTTTTTCTACCCCCTTCTTCCTCATCTCTTGCTAAAAGATTAAAAACCAAATCGGTGTTGTCAGAGGTTGAAATTTTTTTGCAAGCTTCTCTCAGGGTATGTTGTTGCTGCCATTTACATGGGCCAGTTTTGCCACAATTAATGTTGATCCTTCCATAAGGAGGTATGTTATTTTTCTTTTGACTCCCAAATTTAAAGTATGCGTGCAGTTTCACGTGTCATGTTTAGTGTTCATTATGGTTTCTTTCTGATGTTAGAAACTTTCCTTCCAATCTCTTTAAAGTGAGAGAATTCTGTTGCTTTTTATGTATTTTTTTGTATGGAGTATACATAAAATTTTTTTCTCCCTCAGAAGAAAGTTTAAAATATATATATGTATGGAACCAGATTTAAAAAAAACAACTGTGTAATACTCAGGAAAATATGCATTTTGTGCCCATTTATATTGGTTCTTTTACTGAGTGCCATCATGTAAGGAGGAATACTACGCATTATGAAATGAGTCATATTTTGCATAAATGATAAAGCAATCTGAGTATTAATTTTTTAACATGATGCTTTTCTTAATTTTAAAAAGAAATAGCAAAACCCAGTACTTCAGATATGACAACAGTATTTTCCATTTTGTGACCTATGCACGATAAGGACTAAACCCTGATCATTTTCTGCAAGAAATGCAAAGAACGTCTTTTTGCTGTGTGCAAACATTGATCAGTGGGTTCTATGTAAACCTTTCATAAGTGTCAGTCTCGGTATGTGATTGCTTAGTTTTACACTTGAAACTTTTAACTGTCATGTAAAACGTTTTCTTGAGATATTAGCAGCTTTGCTGGCCGTTTCAAGCCTTAACTGGGACCATTTCTTGTTATCTAATGTGTCGGAAATGGCTAGACAGGCAGTAAACCCAAGTGTTATAGCAAAACTTGTTTCTTTTTTTTTTAACAGACTATTTCTTACTAGTTTTAACTTATATATGAATTAAAAATTATAGTGGACAAGTAAATGCTAGGATATTTTCTTTGGTGATTTCAATAATTTCTTTTGTCAACACATTAAAATGAATGTAATGTTTTACGATTTTATGCAGATGTATATATTGATAGGCTCTCGACTGAAAGTGTTATTGTAAAGGAATTAGGGAGGATGTTTTGCATTAAAATATTGCAATCTCATAATATGCAGGCCCAGTTATAATGAAGAAAATTAAGCAGTTTTTTAAAAAGCATAATAAATGGAAACCCTTTTCTACAGACATAATTGATTGTTGAGAGGGATGAGAAAAATTAACTGTCCCAACTTATAAGAATGACCTTCACCAGTCTTCCAACACCTTTCTGTTGCCAAGTCTCTAGTTATTTCCTCTTTCATAGATTACTTGTCATGCCTTATGTAAAAGTTCTAGTGCATGGCTTGTATGAAATTAAACTATGAGGGGAGAATATGCAAAATAAATTGTCTCTGTGTCATGAATTTATCTTGTGACAATATCAAAACAACTTGCTGTTTGCATTTTAACAGAGTATGAATGTATTTATAAACCAGAGGCTTTGATCAATAGCTTATTTTTCTAATTAGTGCACATTCATCAATTTGTTCCTGTGCCATCATTTGAAAGATTGGATTTGAAAAAATGTATACATAATAGTGAGTCAGATAGCTGTTAATCGAACAGTGTCTTTCCAATGGTGCCACTGGTTAGGTACCGTTTACAAAATTGCCTATAGTTGGGAGTTTGATTTTTGGCGGTTTTAGTTAAGGAAGCATGCGGGATTGTCACATGGAAGCATCTGTTGATCCCATTGCCCAGAACCAGCACAACCCAAGGCCAACATGTGAAGTTGGAGAAGTGGTTCTGATACAGGTGTGTCCTCTGCTCAGAGACTTGTCATCCTTGATCCCTTTCATGTCAACCCTTCCATCCTGAGTGCACCTGCTGTAGAATCTCTCTTTTGGAGTCTTGTCCTGTGCTCAGAGGAAGCGAAATAAGGGTAGGTGTTAATTCTTCCACAGTATGTTTTTAAAAGGAGTGACTTCACTTACGGGAATTTCAGAAAGATAGCAGGCTGTGGCGATCCTCATGTGTGGGCAGGTTGAACCTGTCACTTTCCACACCGTAGCTCACGCACTGTGGGGAGTTCATCTTGGATAGGGTTTCTTTAACTGTTTTTTTTAAAACTTTTTTATTTTTTAAATTTTATTGGCGTATAGTTGATTAGCAGTGTTCTGTTAGTTTCAGGTGTACAGCAAAGTGAACCAGTTATTCTATGTAGATATCCATTCTTTTCTACATTCTTTTCCCATGTACGTCATTACAGAGTATTGACTAGAGTTCCCTGTGCTGTGTAGCAGGTCTGTATTAGTTATCCACTTTATCTATTTTATATATAGTAGTGTGTATGTGTCAGTTCAAATCTCCCAATTTATCCCCACCCCCATCCTCCCTGGTAACTGTAGTTTGTTTTCTACATCTGTGACTCTTTTTGTTTTAAATGATTTATATGATTTTTTTTTAATTCCACATGTAAATGATATACCTTTGTCCTTCTCTGACTTTCTTCACTAAGTGTGACAGCCTCTAGGTTCATCTGTGCTGTGCTTGATTGATCAGTTGTATCCGACTCTTTGTGACCCCATGGACGGTAGCCTGGCCGACTCCTCTGTCCGTGGGATTCTCCAGGGAAGAATACTAGAGTGGGTTGCCATGCCCTCCTCCAGGGGATCTTCCCAACCCAGCGATCGAACCCAGGCCACCCACATTGCAGGTTAATTCTTTACCATGTGAGCCCTTAGGGAAGCCCAGGAATACTGGAGTGGGTAGCCTATCCCTTCTCCAGGGGATCTTCCCAACCCAGGAATTGAACAGGGGTCTCCCACATTGCAGGTAGAGTCTTTACTAGCTGAACTACCCGGGAAGCCGCTAGCTTCATCTGTGTGTTGCAAATGGCATTATTTCATTTTTTTTTTTTTAATGGCCGAGTATAGTGTTGCATTGTATATGTGTACCACATCTTCTTTATCCATTTCTCTGCTGATGGTTATTTAGGTTGCTTCTATGTCCTGGCTATCATTTACTATTTACAACAGAACCCTCAAATGGAATTGATCTACTAGCAAAAATTTCTATGTAAATCATCTGTTGACTCTCCTAGGCAGTGTATGTATACATGTGTGTCATGCAGGGGAGGAGGAGATATTCTAAAAGATGCGATGCTTGGGAGAAGACACTCTTTTAGAGCAGTTCTTAACATTTTCATAACTCACTTTTTTTAAGAACAGAGTGAAAGCTGTGTCCATGATTCCTAGAAAACTACACATAATCCTTAAAATTTCAACAGGTTTGTAGATCCTGTTAAAATCATTCATAAATTTTTTAGGGGCACATGCAGCTCAGATTCAGAAACCTTGGAGTTGGGGAAAGATAACAGTATACTTGCAGTGTGGATACACTGATGATGTTTCCTGGAAATAGGTACAAAACTTTGATAAGATTTTTTCTTTTTAGGTTAACGTGAAGCTCATTCTTTTTATGATAGCTAGTGTCTTTAGATATTTTTTTTAATGTGGACCATTTTTAAAGTCTTTATTGAACTTGTTAAAATATTGCTTCTGTTTTATGTTTTGGTTTTTGGCCCTAAGACATGTAGGGTCTTAGCTCCCTGACCAGAGATCGAACCTGTATACCCTGCATTGGAAGGTGAAGTCTTAACCACTGGACCACCAGGAAAGTCCCCATCTTGTCTAACCTCGTGCTGTTCCTTTAGCAGTTTCTTCTTGCCTGTGTAGCATCCACTCCAGGCACCTGATGCTTAGTGGAAATGCCTGCCCTTCTCTCTCTCTCTTGCTCATCCTTCCAAAAGGGGAGATGGAGTCTTACCTTTCTCCTCGAAGCCCTCCTTTGCAGCCAACTATGTAGAAAATACAGGGTGAGGTTATTCACAGCTTTTTAGCCTTGAAGGACCAGACCTCCCAGAAACCATGACCTGAGTGCAAAAGGCAGGGGTGGCTTTGGATGCCCTGCTCTGTGTCTGGGGCAAGTAGCAGGCTTCACGTGGCTGAGGACGTGCAGCTGGCGCTGGGGGCTTCACGTGGCTTTGAGCCTCTGTGTTCCCCTTTCCCCTGCTGCCTCCTCTGTCGATGTCCGTGTACAGGTAACGCCCTGCTCCAGGGAGTCCCGGAGCTCGGTGGACCAGACATTGGCCCTGCATCTTCACTTGCTCAAATGGATGAGCAGGGAGCATCCCTAAGGTTGAAGGCATAGTTGTTATCATTAGAAGAGGAGTTAACAAGGTCCAGGGTGGATTTTTCTAGCACTGGGCATTTTCCTCCACCCCCTTCCCCCTGCCTCATGTACTCCATCATCAGCACCAAGACATGAGATAGGGAAGGAAGAGAAGCAACTTCGTGCAGATGATGTCTTGCTGAAGTCATTCTTTTTCTTTTAATTGGAGTACGGTTGATTTACAATGTTGTGTTAATTTCTGCTGTACAACAAAGTTATACGTACGTATGTAAAAATCTTTTTCATTTTCTTTTCTTCCCATTAGGGTTAATCACAGAATATTGAACATAGTTCCCTGGGCTATACAGTAGGACCTTGTTGTTTATCCGTTTTGCTGGAGTAATTCTTTTTTTCCCCAGAAGGACCTTTATTATTTATTTATTTATTGGAGGATAATTGTTTTGCGATGTCGTGTTGGTTTCTGCTGGACAGCAATGAGAATCAGCCTTAATGTATACATATATCCCCTCCTTCTTGCTTGAGCATCCTGCCACCACGCCCCCGCCACCGGCCTCCCACCCCTTTAAGTCATCACAGAGCACCAAGCTGAGCTCCCGTGCTTACACAGCAGCTCCCCATTGGCTATCTGATTTACACATGGTAGTGTATATATGTCACTATAAAAGAAGACATGAGCTGTTGGCAAAACGTGATGTGTGTTTGTATGTGAATTGTATTTGTCCATTGTCTCCCTCTTAATAATCTTGGATTGAGTGTGTGTGTGTACTCCGTTATAATGATATTTTTTAAAACTTTGAGAGCCTAAATAGCTCATTTTCACTGAGCTGAGCATGCTTTCTGCGTTGATTGATTGATATGTATTCAGTGTCCTTTGCTTTCTTGCTCTTTGCCGTGTTTCCAGACTTCTTGGGCATCTTTCCTGGAGAAAGGGCTCTCCATCCTTTTCTTGTCCTTCACTAGGTGTCACTTCCTCCCAGGTGATGGAAGGTCCCTGCCTTTCCTCTCAGTGTCTCTGCTCTGACACGGCTCTCAGACAAAAGCTATTTGTGGATGTCCTGCTGGTGGATGCTGTGTTCTGTTCTCGCTGGAGTGTGATTTCCAGGGTGTGTTAGTAAAACAGTTCTGGGTCTGTAAGGACTGAGACCACATGGACCTTGTTTGGTTCCTTGTGGGAAGTTGATTGGAGATTCAGATAAAACTAAGTTTGGCATCCTCAGAGGAGCAGAAATCCATGCTTGTCAGCTTTTTAGAAGATTTGTTTGTGCGTACACACTTTTCATACCCCAGGGACAGATATTTTTGCACGTTAGACTTTACACTATAAAAGGTGCCTTACAGCTTGCTTGTAACTTTGCCTAATTTTTGGGTAATTGATTATTCTCATTGTTGCTAAAAGAGTTGAGCCTTTTTTTTTTTTCTTTGCAGTAAATTACATGAGGAATGTTTCTGGTTAGTAAAATGACTTAAGCTGCAGATTTTTTAAAAAAAAATTGTTTTCTTGAGATGAGAACTTCTTTTCTTCTTTTATGGCTGTGCTGGGTCTTTGTTGCTGCCAGGGTTTTTCTCTAGTTGAAGTGAGCGGGGGCTGCTCTCTGGTGATGTGTGGGCTCCTCCTTGCGGTTGCTTCTCTAGTGGAGCACAGGCCCTAGGCCCTCTAGTTTCAGTAGTTGCTGCTTCCGGCCTCAAGAGTTGTAGCGCACGTCTCGGTCGCTCCATGGCACGTGGTATCCTCACGGCCCGTGTCTCCTGCATTGGCAGGCAGATTCTTTACCACTGTGAGCTGCAGAATCCTAAGGAAGCCCGTGATGGGATACACTAAGTCTGTCTTTCCAGGTGTGTGTGTGCTCAGTAAGTGCCGCTGATGAACTGCAAGCAGCGTCGCTTTTGTCGCTTACACTGCTAAAGATGTTTGGGGGACCTTGGCCTTTGTCAGGTGGCTGCTTAGCTCTTTTGCTCTTTCCTTTTCACCTTGAGGAACTTGCAGATCCTGTTAAATGAGAGTTTGCTCTGCTGTTCCATAAACTTTTATGTCTTTAAATAACCTGTAACTACTGTAATTCACTGTTTTAATTGCTGCTTTCGGGGAAATCTCATAAAATCTGGAAACCTGGTTATCATCAGTATACTTTTGAAGTTCAAGTTCTTATGCTAGGATAATTAGTTCATTATCCACCTCCTGTTTTTGACCAGAAAACAAAAGTCGTTAATCACTATAGGTACAAATGACCTCCCCCCCCCCAATATAAAATTCTGAAGAGCATAATTATTTGCCAGAGTGAGGAGATTCTTCTTTACATGTGATCATTAGAATGGCTTTCAGAACAAAGATTCCTAATTTGTTGATAGAATTGACATCTATATAATTAGTCTAGACATCACCTCTGTGCTATGAATAGACTAGTGCCTTCTAGCTATTGTAGCTAAGGATTGAAAGGACTTTCCTTTCACTCTGACCAAGAATGCCCTGATTCATATTTCTCATAGTTTGGTATCTTGCCGGTGTCTGGCCCGGTTGATCCAGGAAATTCGAAGGGGAGAGGGAGTAGGCAAGGAAAAACTTATTTATTTAGAAATTAAAAGAGAGATTAGGAAAGAATAGTGTAGTAGGAAAATTTAGTGGAGAAAAGAGGCTGAATAACTTCGTTTACGTGGAGAGCTAATAAAACCTCGAGACAAGAGGTTTGCACCATCTATGTAGGCCACTGGCGCCCGCTTGAATAACAGAGGGTGCCTCACCTTGGGCTCCCTCTTGCGTGGGTCTTAGAAGCCAGGGCAAGTAAGTAGACGTGGTGAGCCTCCACACTCCAGATGGGAATTCAGCCTGAAAAGAAGAGAAGGAAAAAAGACCACACGGGGGAAATCAGTCTTTCCAGTGACTGGCCCATCCTTTATTGTCTGGAAAAGCTTTTTATATTTTTGGTTGTACATAGAGATCAGTGGATAATACAAAAATTATGTAGCATCAGCAGCCCTGACTCTTATCGACACCAGGCTTTCTCTCTGCATACCTGGCTGTATACACATGTCTTAGGTGATTTACATCATATTCTGGCCAGAAGGCCAATTAACATTTTACGGCCCTTTTCTGATAAGGGTCTGTCAACCAGAAGACTTACTTGCTTTAATAGTGTTGTTCTTCCCAAAGTCTGGTGCCACTCTCAGAAAGCACTAAATAAAGTTACATTCTTACATAGCAAGGACACAACAATTTATAACAAAGAGGAGTACAGTGATTTATAACAAAGAGAAAACTAACTCAAAAGTCTAGTATTGCTAACATCAAAACTACTATATTCCTATTTCTGCATCCCGTTTACATTGATTAATATCCTCCAAGGTGCCTAAAAGATAAAGAATATGGAGGCCTGGCAGCAGTCCATTGACTCAACAGTGAAACCCATCACCAATATAATTTTTAGCTTTTTAGAAAAGGCTCTGTATCTTTAAGATGTTTTAAGCTGCATGCCTCTCGCGGTTGAGGGGCTGTAAACAATCACAAGTTGTAAAAGCCTGGGGGAACCTGTCAGGCAAGTTAGAGAGCCATCAGAGGGATTTGAGCTGAAACATTCCTTTCCTATGCAGGAGACCAGTTGGAGCTCTAAGTTAACTTTTTCCAGAGAAAGGTGGTCGGGGATAGCCCCCTGTAATGTCAGAAGAGTATAGTATAGCAGACAGTAAACAGACAGATTTTGGTTTCGGGTTAGATGATCAGGCAGAGGGCCCCTTGAGACCTGACTTGCTTTGCCCGTTAGGTCTCTCCGCATGACCTTGTCATGGGTGGGATCTCCTGTACTGGCTCCTGGCAGTATCTCATATGGCTTCTGTTACTTCGGCATCTTCCCACCAGGGTGAAGAGGGATGGTGGTGGTTCAGTATTATACTCATCAAATATTGGGACAAAGCAGTGTTTCCTTTCGTGATTTCTTCTCAAATGGTCTTTCTCCCCCCAGTGACTGTATAACAGATAATCTCATTCATTTTCATGTATTTGGATATTTTTGGTCATTTTTTCTGATAACTTCATTGCAGGAGTGTAACTTAAGAATCAGCAGAGACTTCCTTGATGGTCCAGTGGTTCAGACTCTGCCTTCCACGGTAGGGTCACAGGTTCAATCCCTGGTCAGGGAACTAAGACCCCACCTTCCAAAACCTTTTTAAACATAAATAAAACTTAAAAAAAAAAATAAAAAAATCAGCATAACTGGCTTCATTTGAATATCGTCTACCATCCCTTAAGCTTCTCTGTTAAAGAAATTTTATACAGCAGCAGAAGTGTCTAAAAAATTTGCCTGGGCATTTCTATTTGTTATGATAACAGACACAAATCTCCCATTTTTAGTATAAACGTGTCAGGTTTGGGGAAGCAGTGCTGTTTGATTTATGTTGCTTTACCCTATTCCCTATGGGATCTTTGGCTTTGTCTGGTCAGGGGTGTCCCTGGAAATGGGCCCAAGACAGTAGTGTTTCACCCTTGCATCACAGGGTGTGTGCCCACCTCTGGGTCATGTCCTGGTCTCGGCCTCACTGTTGGCTCCCATTGAGTCCTCACTCTGAGGCTCCCTATTCTTGCACTTGGGGTAGCTGGCAGCCCATCAGTGGTTCCCCATAAAGGTGGCAGTGGCTCAGCCCCTAACTTGGGGCTTCAAGGAGACATGTGGGGCAGGGACCCCTGGTTTTCAAGCCCTGGCCCTCGTGCTTCTCCTTTGCAGGAATCACCAGAGCCGAAAGCAGTATACTGCAGAAAGAGCCAGAAGGGGGAGTTTGGTGGGTAGACTTCCCGCCCAAGCTGACGAAAGAAACTCCATGTGGTCCAGCCATTTCCGGCTCCCAGCAGCCGCTGATGCCTGGTCTCTTCCTCCCCTTTTGTAGCTGAAGGGGACCCTGTTTTCAGCACCAACCAGATGGTTCTAAAGACCAGTGTGTGACCCCACCTCCCCGGCCCTTCCGTGGGCTGCGCACGGGCGAGCACCTGTCCTTATGTTTTGTGTGGTGCCTGCTGCACCCAGAGCCTGTCGCCCTTCACAGTTTTGTTTCTTTGCCTCCGGGGCTACAAGATGCTCTTGCTTGAAAAGCCCCCGGATTGGTGCCCCGGCTGGGCTGCTCTGCCATCGCTGCCACCTGGCTTCCTACAGTGACCCTCAGGCCAGAAGGACACTGAGTGACACCTTGCCACATGACCGCCCTGGGGCACCATGAAGTTGCTGCCATGTAACAAGGTTCTGTGGACAAGGGGGTTTGGTGCTCTTTTCCCCTGGTTGTCATCGTCCTCCCCTGCACTGATTTCCTGGGAGTGATCTAAGTGGGGAAACAGATGCTAATTGGAAACTGATTGCAGCCCCCAGTTTGTGTGCTTTCTCCGTTGAAAATGACTTTCGTTTTGGGCTTCCCTGGTGGCTCAGATGGTAAAGAATCTGCCTGCCCTGCAGGAGACCCAGGTTCTATCCCTGAGTTGGGAAAATCCCCTGGAGACGGAAGTGGCTACCCACTCCAGTATTCTTGCCTGGTGAATCCCATGGACAGAAGAGCCTGGTGGGCTACAGTTCATAGGATTGCAAAGAGTCGGACACGACTGAGCAACTAACACTTTCACTTTTCCCATTTCATCTGCCCCCGATGTCAGTAGCCCACTGGGCTGGCAGAGGAGTCCTAATTTGGATCAGATTGATTGTTATGATCTTGTTCTACATGATTGGGTGCAGCCAAGGACATACGTATTGGACTCGTGATTTTCACATCACCGCTGACTCAAAAGTTTTCTGGGGGACTTCCCTGGTGCTCCAGTGGTTAAGACTTCGCCTTCCGGTGCTGGGTGTGCAGATTCAATCCCTGGTCAGGGAACTAAGAAGACATAAAACAGAAGCAATGTTGTAACAAATTCAGTAAAGACTTTAAAATGTTCCACATTAAGAAAAAAAAAAACAAGGAATGTTTTCTGAACCAAAATAGGGGGCCCCAGACCAGCAGTATTACTGACTTTGGAAACTTGTTGGAAAGGCAGGTTCCTGGGCCCCACCCCAAAGGACAGAATCAGAAACTCTAGGGTATGCCCCCAAATCTGTATTTTAACAAGCCCTCCTGGAATTCTGATGTACTTGAGGCTTTGAGGCTCACTGATTTGTTTGTTTTCAAATTTTTATTGGATTGTAGTTGATTTACAATGTGTTAGTTTCATGTGTACAGCCAAGTGATTCGGTTACACACGTACATATACGCGTTGTTTCAGATTCCTTGCTCATAGAGGTCATTACATAATCTTGAGTAAAGTTCCCTGTGCTGTACAGTAGGTCCTTGTTGGTCGCATATCTTATATATAGTTGTGTGTGTGTGTGTGTGTTCTCATCCCAAGTTCCTGATTTATCTCCCCTTCCCCACATTTCCTCTTTGGTGATCATAAGCTTGTTTTTGATATCTGTGTTTCTGTTTTGTAAATAAATTCATTTCTTTCTTTCTTTTTTAAATTAGGTATCAGAGGCCAAATGCTTTAGCATAGACCTCAGTGCAGAGATTGGAATATTCTATATTCTTGCTGTCCAGCATGGCAGCTACAAGTGACTGTCAAGGTCTCTAAATGTGGCTACTGTGACCAGGCAACCGAATTACTAATTGTATTTCATGTCAGCTAATCTCAACTTAAATTTATTACTTACTATTTTTCTTTCTTTTTTAGTGTGCATGCGTGCTAAGTTGCTTCAGTCTTTGCAACTCTTTGCAGCCCTGTGGACTGTAGCCCACCAGGCTCCTCTGTAATACCCTCATCCCGTTCCCTCACTCCCCACCCCACCACCTCCAGACCTCTGGTGACAACATATCTGATCTCTTTTTCAATACGTTTTTTTGGTGTGTTGTTCTGTTTGGTGTGTGGTTTTTTTTTTTTTTTAATATTAATAGATTTCACTATAAATGAGGTCATACAGTATTTGTCTCTGTGTGACTTTCTTCACTTAGCATGATTCCCTCGAGGTCTATCTGTGTTGTTGCAAATGGCAGGATTTCCTTCTTCTTTTATGGCCAAATTGTATTTGTGTGTCTGTGTGTGAGAGAGAGAGAGAGAGTGAGTGAGTATGTATGTATCACATTTTCTTTATTCATCTGTCAACAGACACCTAGGTTGTTTCCATATCTTGGCTGTTGTGAATAATACTGCTGTGATCTTGGGGGTTTAGATACCGCTTTGACATAATGACTCTGTTTCCTTCAATTAAATGCCTAGAAGTGGAACTGCTTGGTCATATTGTAGTTCTGTTTCTAATTTCTTGAGGAACCGCCACACTTTTCCGTAGAGGCTGCACCGTCTTACATTCCAACTCTCGGCTTAGGGAGCCACATGTAACTTGTGACTGACACTCGCTCTCCCAGCCCCACAGCATCTCCTGCCATTTATTATTCTGTGAATAAACCCCTGAAAGCCTTCAAGAGCATAAGTTGTTGATTGTGCAATGGTTAATTTTATCCTGAAGAAAATTGCTCTTAGAGTGAAGTTCCAGTTGCTACAACAGGAGTTGATTTAGGGTCTGCTGTTGAAGAGAGGGTAAGCTGTTAGCTAGTGGGGAAAGCATGTTGCTGAGTGGAACACTGATTTTGTGAACATGTTTCATCATCTGTGCAGTGCTGGTGGCTATGCCTGTTGTATGTGTAACTTACAGATGTGTATGTGTAACGTGGAAAGAAACATGTCCTGTTCTGAGTCAGGCTGTCATTCAGAACTGAAGCTGGCCAGTGGGTTCTTAGAGTTGGAGCTGTCCGTCCAGTGCTTCCTGCCCTAGGGAGCTTTGTAAAGAGATGTTCATGGAAATCAGGCGAGACCCTTTTTGTCTTGCTCCCCTCTTGAGTGTCCCCAGGCACTTTCGCTTTCTTGTCCTAGAACCATCCAGGGGCTGGTGGCTTAAAAACCTCTGGAACAATTTTTAGTTTATTAGATTGAAGAGGATTTGAAGGAAAAGAGGGTCTTCCTGAGCTTGTTAGCTTGAATAATTAGAAATGCCAGAAGATGCTCTGAGATCAGTCTCTGGGCAGAGTTCCTGGGATGACATGACCCCATCTTTGTCCCCTTTTTTCAAAACACAGCAGAAGCTCTGGGCCGAGAGCACCCCAGCATTCTCTGTTTCTGCAGCCAGAGCTAATCGTGGCATGCAGGAGCCTGGGCACCCCTGTGAGTTTCTCTAGCAACTGAAGCCTCAGAATCGAGGCAGCCAACGATATTAGTTAGACAGCAAACGATACTAAATTCTCTGTCACAGGCAAAGTTCTACATGACTGAGCGTCCTAATTGAGGGCCCCATTTCTTGCATTATTTAAATCCATATCATTGATTTTTGCAATCACGTCTTCTCAGAATCACAGAATACTAAAGCTGGGTGGAAGGGAATGGAGAAATGATCATAGTCCAGCCTTCTTAATTTAAACTGAAGGGAATGGAGGCTCAGAGAGGTTATGAGTTAAGGACACACAGTGAGTTCAGAGCTGGTCAGGAAAGTTGCAGAGCTAGCCCAGGACAAGTGAGCCAGGCCTCCTGGGTTCTTGCATCACACAGCCTCAGTTTCCTCTGTGGACTGGGCTCCTTGTCTGTAGACTCGGTGTGTACCACTGGTGAGGGTGGAGAGGGATCAGAAACTGGACAGATGGATGAAGAAGGAACATTTCAGATGCATAATAAGAAATGTATTGATGTTCACTGCTTAGTTATATTTTAAAATGCTGCTTCTAGCTGGTGTGTCATGTAGCTGTTTTGAAAATTCCAAAAGAATATTCTGACCTGTGACATGTTGCTGCTCCCTTTTCATAATATATTTTCGTAAGTTGTTCATGGATCTATGTATATGATTTAGCCACTGCACAACTGTTACTCATATTGTTAACTGGTTGTTATTTTTTTTTTATAGACAGTTTTGTTAGGATCAGTTTGCTTTCCAGCCACCAGACCTGTCTCTGGTGATTGACTCTGATAACCCACCTTTTTGTAACTTTTTAATTTTTTTAATTAAAAATTTTCTTCCCCTCTCTTTTTAAAAAGTATTTATCTGCCTAGGATCTTTATTGCATCATGTGAAATCTTTTTTGGTTGCAGCTCATGGACTGTCTAGTTGCAGCACGTGGGTGGCATGTGAGATCTTAGTTCCCTGTTCAGGGATCAAACCTGCATCCCCTGCATTGCAAGGCAGATTCTTAACCATTGGACCACCAAAGAGGCCCTATGACTTTCTTTAAATAGTCTGCCTCTCTTACTTTATCCCAAAAGTATTGAAATGTTCAGTGCTATAAGTTTATGCTTCTGTGCACAAAATAAGCATTCTCTAAATGCTAGTTGAAAGCGTGGACGTCATCCCATCCAGACAGGTCTGAAAGTTAATTTCCTTTGCTTTTAACTATGGTGGGGGCAGTGAGGGGGAGGATTCTGTAGTTTAGGAAGAATATTAGCTGTAAAATTTTTTTTCCCCTTCTCGTTTGAATGGAGTCTTTAGCAAACGATTCACATGCACACCAAAAATCTGGGAGAGGCTGGATAAATTGAATGTGGGGTTATTGTTTGTGTCCACAGAGCAAAGCTCTAAATCACATTTAGCATTACGTGTGGTTTTAAATTGGGCTGATTTAGCAAGGAGAGTGAAATAATCTCTCATCCTGTCAAAAAAGGCGATACCTTCGGACCAGCATTTAATTGCATTGGCAAAGTAACTTCAGGAAAGCGGCAGTAATTCTGGCTGCATTATTCTTGCTTTGTGGTTAAATTGAGATCATCATTTTCTCCTGGTTGCCCTAACTTTCTTTATTGCTCTTCAAGCTAATCAGATGAATGTGGGGAGAGAAGCTTAGTGGTAGCTGGAGGGTGAACAGGGAAAGAGTGAGGTCTCTGAGCAGGGCTGTAGTCCTCTGTTGATTCGCACTTGACACACTCCAGGGTCCAGGTAGAGACAACAAGTAAAAGAACACGTCTAAATCCAGCAGGCAGTCTGATGAATTTCCTTGAGGTCATTTATGCAAAGTGAATACGATCCATTCCTGAGAAAGTATGTTATGGAGGACACATCTAAGCATGTGCTTTTGTAGCCAGATCCTACAGGTAGGGCTTGTCTGCATTCCTCTTGGTACTGGGGAGTGAGGTGCTGGAGGAATTCCTAGTTGCCTCAATGATCCCATTTAAGCCTACCTTTTTATCTCCATCCCCACAACCAGCCTCTTCAGTCAACTCATCCACGCCTTGCTCATTTTCCATCTGGACCACTACCTCTTCCCAGCTGTCTTCGTTCAGAATAATTCCTCTTCTCCACAATCCCTTCCTTTAGCAAATGTGTGTCTCTGAACTTGTACCAAGCCTCTAAAAGTAATCAAGTCATCGATACCTTAGACATTTTATAAAGCTGAAAAGGATGACTCAGCTGTAATGAGCTCTGTGCCTGCCTCTTACTTTTGTTCTCCTGGGAGTTTTCACTGGGGTTCTTGGTGTGGCTGTCTTCTTACCTATCTCAGGTGTCTGGGCACTTCCCTGGCAGTCCAGTGGCTAAGACTCCACACTCCCAACGCAGGTTTCCCAGGTTTGATTCCTGGTTGAGGGACTAGATCCCACAAGCTACAACTAGAGATCCTGCATGTTGCAACTAAGACCTGGTGCAGACAAATAAATTAGGAAATCAAACAAACAAAAAACCTGAGGTGTCTGTCTGGAATGTTACACACACCTTGGCCTCGGCTTTCAGCAACGTTGTCCCCAGGTTTTGCCAGTTTTCTGGGGCACCCCTGAAGGAGAATGTCGAGATGGGAAGAAAATGTACTAACGTAAGACCTAATAGTTTCTTCTCCGGTACCCAAGACCCTTGTCCATAGTTTCAGTTACCTGAATATTTTCGTATTAAGAGCTTACACGAATCATGAATGAGCTGGTGGCCAGTAACATGTTTGTGGGGAGACTGAATCAGCAGATAGGATACATGAAGTGCAATATATTGAATGTCCTGCTGCTGCCAAGTGAGACTTAGTATTTTTTTAGGTAAAGATGCCTTTGGCTTTTAAATTTATATTTGCAAGTATATACTGTAGGGAAGGGGAATGCTTTCAGCTCCCCAGTCGCTTTCTGTAACCTTTGATATGCACACTTCATGTCCACTTCTTGCTAATAACCTGGTTTTTCATATGCCTGAATAATAACAATGCTGTGATCAGTTGCTAATCTGATACAAGGGGGGTGTGTGTGTGTGTTGATTGAGATGCAAAGGCAAAAATATGGAAACTTGGTAGGTTGAATGTTTTATCACTTAAAATTGAATTTAAACATCATCATGATTTAGTCAAGGGTTAGGAGAACAGCTCTTCAGATAGCAGATTGTTTAAACAGCTTGATGATACACTACTCGGGAAGGGATTTTGGAGTTTGCTGACTTTCTTTTGGAGATGTGAGGGAAGTAGAAGGAAGAAAAGAACTGGACTCAGTAGACATTACATGATTTTAAAAAACATAATTTTACGTCTAGGAGGGTAAGTCCTAAGAGTTCTCATCACAAGAAAAAACATTTCTTTTGTATTTTTATGAGATGATAGATGTTCACTAACCTTACTGTGGGTAAGGAGATACCGACAATAAGGTTAGCAATGTACAATAAGCAATACTGCATAGGAACCTGGAATGTCAGGCAAATTGGAAGTGGTCAAACAAGAGATGGCAAGAGTGAACGTCGACATTCTAGGAATCAGTGAACTAAAATGGCCTG
>SJYQ01011765.1:46116-90569 GCA_006410935.1 Redunca redunca
TTGGACTGTGAAGAAGGCTGAGCACCAAAGAATTGATGCGTTTGAACTGTGGTGTTGGAGAAGACTCTTGAGAGTCCCTTGGACTGCAAGGAGATCCAACCAGTCCATTCTGAAGGAGATCAGCCCTGGGATTTCTTTGGAAGGAATGATGGTAAAGCTGAAACTCCAGTACTTTGGCCACCTCATGAGAAGAGTTGACTCATTGGAAAAGACTCTGATGCTGGGAGGAATTGGGGGCAGGAGGAGAAGGGGACGACAGAGGATGAGATGGCTGGATGGCATCACTGACTTGATGGACATGAGTCTGAGTGAACTCCGGGAGATGGTGATGGACAGGGAGGCCTGGCGTGCTGCTATTCATGGGGTTGCAAAGAGTCGGACATGACTGAGCGACTGAACTGAACCTTACTGTGATAATCATGATGTAAGTCAAAAACTTAGGGTGTACACCTGAAACTTACATAGAGCTGTATGTTGATTATATCTCAATAAGACTGGAAGAAAAAAAATTTAGAAAAAGTATAGAATGCTCTGTAATGTTCACTTAGAGACTGTTCATGGCACAGATTTTCTCTTCTGCCCTTTGAGAAAACATTTTCATGTGAACTCAGTGGTGAGCTACTACCTGGGAAACTCCCTACAGAAATTATGTGAGAGAGAGATACATGTGAATAAGGTGATTGCGCTGGAGTTTCATCTCTCTCATTTGAAAGGAAAGCACTGGCACTGGCTGCCAGGGGCGAGGTTCCTGCATTCACACTCAGCGTTTCTGTTTCCACAGCTGTGCCACCAAACATAGCAGAACTGAAGAATCTGGAAGTGCTTAACTTTTTTAATAACCAGATTGAGGAGCTGCCCACACAGATCAGCAGTCTGCAGAAACTCAAACACCTGAACCTGGGGTGAGTCTCCTGGAGGGGGAGGGAGACAAGAAGAGGAGGAGCTGGAAGCCGGGATGTGGGCGGGAGTGAGGGAGGGGTTTGCCATTTATAGGAGCAGCAGCTCTCTAATTTTTTCCCCCATGTTTTAGGTTTTTATAAAAGTTTTATTGTTTTAATACATCTTTCAGTGGCCGACATTAGCGCAAATCTATCCGTGTGCTAATTGAGAAGCTAATTGTTGGTGTAATAAGGGAGTTTATTTTTACTGTATTTTGTTTCCAATAAAATTTTATTTCCATTATGTTACCCAAGAAGGAACCCATTTGCATAGCTAGCTTGAACTGTACAGGCCAGTTGTAATATGGTTGATTTTTTTCTGTCTGTATTGAGTAGAAATAGTGTCTAAAGCACCTTCCTTCTATGGAGGGGAGGATATGTTTCCTAACACTACTTCACTGATTCTTAACAGTTTTTCCTTTTTATATTTGAGAAGTTATCAATCCTGTATCTGTCTATACAAAGGTGAAGAGAGGAGTTTTGATTCAGCTGAGGTTACAGAACCAGGTTGCAGTGAATAATAGTAATGCCTTGTGTTCTTATATTGCTTTACAGTTTTCAGTCCTCATACCAGTGTTTGACCCTCTTAACAATTGGGAATCGGGAAGGGCAGGCATTACGGATTTCACTGTGTGGAAGGAAGCCAAGCCTTTTTCTAGAGGTTAAGTGGCTTGTTCCTGATTGGTCCTCAGGTTAGTGGCTGAGCAGACAGAGAACCCCACTGTGCATCAGACACCATACGCGCCCCCCAGAACTTGGACTTCCGAATTCCAGCTTCATTGTTGAGCTGTTAAAGGATACTGCCTGCTCCAAGCCTTATCCTCCATGTAAAGTAATGTATCATTAAATTTTAGTCATAAACACTGTAATTCAGTTAGTGATTTACATGGAGTGGCTGTAGAAGCTGGCCAGGTATTTGTCAATTTACTAGGAAGCAATTGTGAAAAACAAAAATCATTCATGGATTGATTTTTAGTTCATGTTCTTCCACTGGGAGTCTGGTTAGACTCTCTTCATTTGCTATTCACTCCTGTTGAGAGACAGTCTTTGTAAGACCTGTGAGCATGCTTTTCTCATGTCTGAGAGGAAGTAGGGTTTAGAAGAGGGGAAAAGTCACCTGCTATCAGACAGCTTTCTCTTACATATACGGAGACTGTACCCATCTGGCAAACCAGAAAAGAAAGGCTCCTCTGTGTATATCTCTGTTTTGAAAGATTAAGTCCTGATATTTCATTTGCATTTAAGAAGGAAGCTAAAACAAGACATATGTAGTGGGTTGGCCCAAATGAACTTTTTCGCCAACCTAATACTAGACATGTATTCTTACTATTAAATTCTTCATCATTTGCTAAGTGAGTTGATATATATAAGGTACAAGAGAACCACCTAAGTCCGAGATGGTGGACAAGTTGACTTTCATTAGACCTTGAGCCTCAGTGAGCACTCATTGTAACACATTGTATAAATGACACACGCATAGGTGCCATGATAGTTCCTAGGTGAACCATAAAAGGTCAAAAAGTGGCTGGTGGCCCAATTTCTGGAAATCCATGCCCCTTACCCAACACAGTTGGGATAATCCTCCCATTCATTGGTGTATGAAATTACCCACCCCAATACAAACTGATAACCCCGTACCCTGGTGCCTCTTGACTTCTGAGATGGATGGCCCAAACTCTTGTCTGTGGAGTGTATGTCTGTCTGAATAAACATTCTTTCACCTAAAAAATGGTGCTAGGAATAGTACCTGGCACATTTATCATCATCATTGTTTTATTTACAGATTCATTTATCTTGGGACTATGTAAGTGCCTTTTCTCCATGAGAGCCTTGCTCGTTTGAAGATCAGTGATGAGTGTCACAGCCTTAAGGATGGGAGCAGAGCAGCTGTCAGTGAGCAGGGAAGTGTGCAGCCGGATCGTTGACCGGTGGGAGGTTGTCAGGCGACCGTGGGAGAAAGAGGCCAGGAGCATGTTAGTATATAGGTGAGGTTCGCGGAAGGATTCCTGCAAGGGGTAGCAGTAGAGCTGAGACTCCGACACTGAGATGACTGACAGGTAGATGGACGACATCTCTGATTGTGAGAAGGACTTATTTAAAAGCTCGGTATGTGCATATAATGGACTATTACTCAGCCATAAAAAGGAACAAATGTGAATCAGTTGTACTGAGGTGGATGAACCTAGAGCCTGTTTGTTATACGTCAGAAAGAGAAAAATATGTATTAACATATATATGAAATCTAGAAAAATGGTACTGATGAACATATTTGCAGAGGAAGAATAGAGACAACAACATAGAAAATGGACTTATGGACCCAACAGGGGAAGGAGAGGGCAGGACGAATCGAGAAGGTAGCTTTGACATATAAACATGTGAGATGGGTAGCTAATAGGCAGCTGCTGTATAACAGGGAGCTCAGCTCCATGCCCTGTGATAATCTAGAGGGGTGGAAAAGGGGTTGGGGTGGAAGGGAGGCTCAAGAGGGAGGGGACATATGTATAGTTATGACTGATTTGTGTTGATGTATGGCAGAAACCAGCACAACATTGTAAGGCAATTATCCCCCAGTTAAAATAAAGAGAAAATATAAAAAGCTCAGGCACCACCTGTCCCAGGCGCTGCAAGTTTCGTGGTGTCCTGAGTGTAAAGTGTAAGGTGGGAGGAGGCGAGGTAGATGAGGCCAGGCAGAGAAGCACCGAGTCTGCTGTGCATTCGATGAGCGTTTCTTGAGCTCTCTGTTCAGGTGATGGCCATCCAGCCCTCAGGGAGCCTATATCACAGTTGGGGGAACAGCCTGTAAATAAGTAAATGTCCATTGTGTCAGGGAGTTGAGTGCTAATGGAGGGCCTTGTGTGTCAGATAAAGGAGCTCTAGTCTTAACCTGCTGACCATTGGGGAGTTGTCACCAGGAAGTGGCGGGTAAGATGATACTCGTATGAAAGACCACGTGGAGGAGAACTTGGATGAAACCCACCAGGTTAGCGTTCCTGGTGAACCAGGGTAGCAACAGTGACGGTGGGGAGGGATTTTATATGAAAAGCAGATACAAGTGGTAAAATTCATGAGGTGGTATGGATGGGACGGTGGAGCTGAAATAGATATATAGATATAGCATATATAGATATATAGATATAGTATAGAGACAGCTTTGGGGAGGAGAGAAGGGGCCTAGGTTTTGTTTGGTTGAGTTCAAGGTACTTCAGGACAGAGGTGTAAACTTTCCTTTTTAATTGAACACGTTTGAGTTGCCTCTTGGTCGACTTTGGAGCTGTTTGCATTTTTGGCTCTTGCTGATTTATTGATTGTGTAACACTCTCTGGATTTAATTACCTAGCTGTATGGATGGGGTTGTCAGAGTTGGAACCCAATTCCTAGTTCTCTGGGAGAGGGATTAAGATAGGTTTCTGTAAATGGTACTTTTCCCCTCAAATGGCATGAAGAATTGTATCTGTGCAGCCCTGGTTAAGGCAAGGCATGAAGGAGGACTCAGAATAAACAGACCAAAAAAAAAAAAAAAACTACAGCAGAGCCATTAGGCCACATGTAATCCAAGCTTCGTATTCAGCCGGAAGTTGATTTTGAAGTTTTATATCCAATTTTCTATTTATTCTGATGATCCCAAAATCAGAGAGGATTTTAGGCCATCTGAATAAACAGGAGGAAGCCGAATGATGCTCTTCATTCTTCCATTGTGTCATTCATTGTGCAGTTATTTTTATTTTATTAAAAAATTATGTAAAGTCACATAGATTACAAGTTGGTAATTATTTTGGGTATAACTTCATGGCCAAGACCATCATGCCAACTATTCTGGGATCTTAGTTTCCTGACCAGAAATCGAGCCCCAGGCCCCTTCTTTAGAAGGATGGAGTCTTAACCACTGGACCACCAGGGAAGTCCCTGGAATAACTTTTGACCTTTTGACCTAGTTAGACGAAGGAGCTTATCTTATAAAGATTTATAAGTTTACACTGAGCACAGTGTTGAGTGTTCCTGGTGTTTGTTTTGTTTTGTTTTGCTAAGTGTGCGAGCAGGTCACTGTGAGGTGAGAAAAAAAATCTGCTTTTCAGGCAAGAAGGTTTTATTGAATCAGGAATTGCCCCAGAGGACCTCTAGAGATCAGTGTTCCAAAAGAGAAGTGTTCAAATGGGCCTTCCTGTAGCTTTTGAAGAGGAAAAAGGGGGAAAATGCCAGACATCCTTTGACTCTGGTTTTATCAAGTTCTCCATCATATGTGGGCATCTTCCCATTTCCATATGCATTTGAAAAACGTTCACCTGCAAACAGAACTTAAACCATTGGGCATGGTTGAGTCGTCAGTAGCTTTATCTTCTAACGCCTGAATTGATTGGAGAGTAAGCGGATGGGGAAGTGCTCCTTGATGGTTCAGACTCCACACTGGTCTCCTTAGGCGAGCTTGTCTCTTTGAGGCTGACTCAGAATCTCTCTCCAGCTTCCTGAAAAGCAGTTGTAGTTACAGCCATCATTTCTTGAGAACCTATCTTGAGAAATTGTTTCAGGGGCATCCCATGTCTTCTCTCTCTACTTTCTAGTGGTCCTTCTGGGAAGGTATTGCTATCCTCATCTTCAGTTCAGTTCAGTCACTCAGTCGTGTGCGACCCCATGGACTCCAGCACGCCAGGCCTCCCTGTCCATCACCAACTCCCGGAGTTTACTCAAACTCATGTCCATAGAGTCAGTGATGCCATGCAACCATCGTATCCTCTGTCGTCCCCTTCTCCTCCCGCCTTCATTCATTCCCAGGATCAGGGTCTTTTCCAATGAGTCAGTTCTTTCATCTGGTGGCCACGGTATTGGAGCTTCAGGTTCAGCATCAGTTACAGCATTCATCTATCTTACAGTTGAGGAAATCGGGTCTCAGAGAAGCTGAGTTACCCAAGGCCACCCAGTCAGCAAGCGCTGGAGCTAGACCTCCACCCTAGCTCTGTTCTATCCTCTCTGGGCATCCTTGAGTGCTGGAGCTCTCGGGATGCCCTGCAAAGAGGCAGCTCCCATGTGTAGATGGAGGCGGATGTAGATGACCCCTGCAGGGAAAAGCAGCATATGCCACCCGTCAGTACCAGGGAGCCAGGGAGTCGCCCTTTGTGTGCTGGTGTCCAGAGGAGCAGGTCCTGTGGTGGCTGAGTCGACCCTGCTTTCAGACCATCCCGATGCCTTGTCAGGGCTTTCTTTCCACCCTCTGGATTAGCAGCCCCAGTGCTGTCACCGCTGCCGGCTGCAGGGGCCTCTGCTGAGTCCCTGACACCCTGGGGCAGGGCAGGGATCGGTTTCTTGCTCAGGGAATAAAAAGAACCTTCAGTTTAGTAGATTCTTGACATGCACAGGTGGACGGGCTCGGGCTTGCTCTAGGCTGGAGAGTGGATGAGGTCTGTCGTTTTGGTGAGACGCTTCTTCCCACTAAGAAAGTCTGAAAGTGGATTTCTTGCATCTTATGTTTCAAAAGTGTACTTCTGGGTTTGGAAAGAAAAACTTGTATTGGTCATTTTCAAAAATGGGTAACTCAGAGCAAGATTTAAGGAAGTAAGCACATACTTTATACTTCCGTGCCTTTTTCACTGACTCTGATTTCTTTCCTTCAGTTTACTCAGCATCCTCACGTGGGGGTCCAGGAATCAGGGGTGCCTTGGCCTCCAGGAGAGCTGACAGCTCTTAGATACCTGTCATTCTTACCAGGAGAATCAGAGGTCTCTGGTGCTAAACCTGTGTTAACCTAACACTCCATTGCCATGTTCCAGAGATCATTATAAGTACTGTCCTGCCTGCATTTCCGTTTTGGAGACCCCGTGAAACACTTGACATAGGTGTGCTTCGCACATTGTGAATTCACAGAAAATACCAGTTATTAAGGCTTCCCAGGTGGCACAGTAGGAAAAAAAAAACAAAAAAAAAAACCCACCTGCCAATGCAGGAGATGTAAGAGATGTAGATTCAACCCCTGGGTTGGGAAGATCCCCTGGAGAAGGAAATGGCAACCCACTCCAGTAATCTTCTCTGTAAAATCCCATAGACAGAGGAGCCTGCTGGGCTCCAGTCCATGGGATTGCAAAGAGCTGGACACAACTGAGCACGGCACAGCAGCAGCAGCGGTTCAGCAAATTGTACTGGAGGTTAACTTGCTAACTGTAAAGTTAACCTAAGACTTCATACCCATCAAGAGGTGGGCATCACTTTTTTTCTAGGTTTCTCTCTGCTCTCAGCTGTTTCCTGTGAGGCCTGTTTGGTGGGTTTGAATAGGATTGTGTGTATGTGAGAAGGATTGGTGTCTAGAATTATGTTTGGTGTCACAGCACGCCCCCGGCACCCCACACCTTTCAGTATTTGTCAGTCTATATTATTAAAAATTTTTTGCAATTATATTTTAAGTATATTCAAGGAGAATAACATTAAAAACAGTAAGAGTCTTACAAGTGGAACATAATAGAAAGATATTTTTCTTAGCTTTCCTTAGCTTTTATTGGAGATGTGTGTGTGTTTAGGGGCTTGCTTCCCTGGTGGCTCTGATGGTAAGGAATCCACTGGTGATGCAAGAGACCCAGGTTCCATCTCTGGGTCTGGAAGATCCCCTGGAGAAGGGAATAGCAACCCACTCCAGTATTCTTGCTTGGAGAATCCCAGGGACAGAGGAGCCTCAGCCATGGAGTCACGAAGAATCGGACATGACTGAGCAACTAACACTTTCTCTTTTTACGTATATATTTAAAAATTTTCAATTGTGATGTAAAGTACACGTAACGTAAAGTATACTGTATTTATGTTTCTGTGATTCAGAAGCATTAAGTGTATTCCCATTGTTTTGCAGCCTATCTCTAGAAGTTTCTCATCTTGCCATACTAAAACTCTATACCCATTAAAAATTCCCCATTCTCCTCCTCCCTCCCCATCCCCCGTCCCTGGCAAACTTGATTCTAATTGGAGATGGTACTGAACTACTACTATCCATAGTTGCAAAACAAAACAAAAAAAAAGTGATTTTTTTTTTTTGTTTGTCTCCCATTAGGAGGAATAAGCAAAATCAAATAAAGCAGAATTCTGAAAACTATGAGACTTCACATGTATCTTCTGAGGTCTTATCATTGCTACACTTATAAAGAAATTTTTCTCTAGAAGGAAAGATATTTTGTGATGTGTTTATTTTCTGTGTAAAACAGTGTTGGAGCACCACCATTGGAGAAAGTGACAGCTAAGGCATTTTCAGATGTTTCATGGATGTGGAAATCACCTGGCTAGAATTACTAGGCTGGTAAAAATAACATAAAGTGAATGGGATTATGGCTGGGTTTTCAGCTTTGAGCCCCTCACAGGTGACTCTGAGACTCGGCACACAGAGGTGATCTGAGTAGTCCATACATGTACATGTTTTGTGTGTGACATCTTATATTTTTACCCCCAACAACAGCATGAATAGACTAAACACTCTGCCTCGAGGATTTGGATCGCTTCCGGCTCTGGAGGTCCTTGATTTGACTTATAACAACTTGAATGAAAATTCTCTTCCTGGAAACTTCTTCTACCTGAGTAAGAAACTTTTAATCCTATAAATCTCCTTAAAATGGTCCTCTGCATTCTAAAAGGGAAATTTATTTGCCAGGTCCCAAACTCCAAGAGAAATTATTGGACATACATATATTTTTTTTTACTTCAGATTCCTTTGAATGTTCCCTCATAGCTCAGCAGTATGTATACTTGATAAATTGTGATTTAACACCATTGCACTCAAGTGGACTTGGTAATGTCATATTAACTTTATGATAGAAATTTTTGCCTAAATGAGATCATCTCACATTTAGCTAGAGAGCTTGACTGTCTTTTTAAAGAACATGCACAAAAAATTACATATATATGTGTGTATATATATTGGAGAAGGCAATGGCACCCCACTCCAGTACTCTTGCCTGGAAAATCCAATGGACAGAGGAGCCTGGAAGGTTGTAGTCCATGGGGTCGCTGAGGGTTGGACACAACTGAGTGACTTCACTTTCACTTTTCACTTTAATGCATTGAGAAGGAAATGGCAACCCACTCCAGTGTTCTTGCCTGGAGAATCCCAAGGACGGGGGAGCCTGGTAGGAGGCTGTCTATGGGGTCTCACAGAGTCGGACACGACTGAAGTGACTTAGCAGCAGCAGCAGAAGGCTTTTTGCCCAAAGATATTCTAATGAGTTACTTATAAAAATATACATTAATAAACCACTAACAGAATTTTAAACATTTCTAGCCAGGATTCTTGTTATAAGACTTTTAAAAAGTACTCTTATTGATATAATCTGTTTCATCTATAGCATGTCATCAGACACTAAGAAATCACCAGTTATAGATGAACACACTTTATCCTCTTATATGCAAACACATTTCTTGTTGCAGATGCTTGTGAAAAATAGGAAAAAGTGATTTTCTAAGAACTCATATTTAGGAGAGAGTTGTTGTCTTTAGGTGAATGTTCTGTTTTTCCAAACAGTGACGTACGTAGCTGGCATCCAGAGATTCTGATTTTTCTGAGTTAGTCTCTATAAAGTTTCATTTTGTTTTTTAACCTTCCGTATGTACTTTATCAGGGCTTCCCTGGTAGCTCAGCTGGTAAAGAATCTGCCTGCAACTCAGGAGACGCCAGTCCGATTCCTGGGTCTGGAAGATCCCCCAGAGAAGGGTTAGGCTACCCACTCCAGTATTCTTGGGCTTCCCTGGTGGCTCAGATGGTAAAGAATCACCTGCAGTACAGGAGACCTGGGTTTGATTCCTGGGTTGAGAAGATCCCCTGGAGGAAGACCTGGCAACCCACTCCAGTTTTCTTGCCTGGAGAATCCGCATGGACAAAGGAGCCTGGTGGGCTGTAGTCCGTGGGGTCACAAAGAGTCAAACACAACTGAGAGACTAAGCACAGCATGTATTTTTTATCCCAGACTTTGTCAGGCCCGTGAAACCAACTTCAACATGTTTTCTTGGACCATGGGAGAAATTGCTTTTCTTAAGTCTATTAACATACAATTCTGTTGAATTTTAAGACATTAGAATGTAGTTGAATACATGTAAACAAATAAAAATACATCTAATTATACTCCCTCCTTTTGGTTAAGGATAAAATGATGCCTTAGGTTTTACCCTTCAGTGGTTTAGGGACTGATATCCATGTATAATATTGTGAACAGATTTCTGCCTAAGTTAGGGTTTTCTCTGTTTTTAAATTCCACTGCACTATTTTAACTCCTTCATCTTCATTTATTTTTGTGGTTAAGGCTATAGGAACAAGTAATAATACTTAGTCTGATGATGAAGCAATGAACTATGATTCTGACCTCCATCACGAGAAAGCCTTTTGGTTCTTTATTTTTTGACCTAGTTCTCTTTACACAACCGAGCCCTTTTGCCCTGAGCGTTGATATAAATGACACAGTGGTTTTCTTGGTTTCACTCTGGATGCAAATTGAGCCATACAGGTGAATCAGAAGTAATTGAAGAAAAATAGCTATCTTTTCTGAAAGCGAATTGAAACTCCATGCCAGAAGCTGCCAGTGCCCACGAGTTGTTAATTATATCAGTCCTCTTGGATATAGATATTTTCCTGAACACACCAGCTACACAATAAGCCAGTAAATCTAAGTTTGACCTGCTGGTTATTATCGCGAGCCCTAGGTGTGTCACAGGCTTTTCACCACGCCAGGGTTATTAATCAAAGCTGACTCCCATGTATTGATCAGACCTCAAATGGTTGGGTTCCATGCCACCCTGTTTATATATTGCTGTTTAATTTGCAGCCACCCTGCGTGCACTCTATCTAAGTGACAACGATTTTGAAATCCTGCCGCCAGATATCGGGAAACTCACAAAGTTGCAGATAGTAAGTAATTTATCTAAATTCTTAGAAAATCAATTCACTCCTACAGCCCTTGTAGCAGTGGAATCAAGGCAATTTGAGCCAGAGTACGGTTTGTTTTGCAGGAATAAAAGCCACTGCTCCCCAAGACCATTCGTTGCTTCTCTGCAGACTCTTGTAAATAAATTGGAAGGATTGAGCCTTCGAGGAAGAGAGGGCAAGGGCGAGGCTGAGGGCCTCTGCCGAGCGCTTCTTTGTGTGAAAATTGTTTTGACACCCCCTTGTTTCTCTTCTATTTAGCTCAGCCTTAGGGATAACGACCTGATCTCGCTGCCTAAGGAAATCGGGGAGCTTACTCAGCTTAAGGAGCTCCACATTCAAGGGAACCGCCTGACTGTTCTGCCCCCAGAACTAGGTAAGGTGGCTGATGAATGAGCTGAGCTCTGGCTTTAATTATTAATAATGATCCCAGTGCAGCAACTCTGAAAACCCTTCTCTCCTCACTGAGAACCCTCCACCCGGGCACCCAGTTTTCATCCTTTCTAGTAGCATTTGTCATATGACCAGAGTTGAGCTGCTCTGGGTTTGACCTGCCCTGAGGCTCCATTGAGCACCTGCAGTTCTGAGCATCTCGACACTGCTGACGGCAGATGACCAAGCCTGGCTGCCTGCCTGGAGCCGTGGGAAGAGCCTGGCATGAGGAGTAATGGTCTTACCCAGGGCTCCTCCTTTACCATTGGTGATGATGGCTTTTTTGAGAGGAATCTATCACTCATTTTTTTTGATCATTTAGTTTTCTATCTTAATCCCTTGAAAACTTTTTATCATCAAGTAGTTACAGTATTTAAGACAGTTGCTTAAAACTACTACATTTCCAAACACGAATTTGGTTCTCTCCTGATGCCATCTTCAGTGGGAACGGTTACATGCGTTCTCATTGGGAATTCCTCGGTCCTCCTGCCATGGCCCCTGCATCTTAATAGGCTGTCTGGTCATTCAGATGGCCCTAGGTGACCTTACAACCTTCCTCGGAAATAACGTCCACACACGTTCCTCTGTTATTGAGGTTATGTTGCTCTCCTAGCAAAGTTTCATGAGTTCTCCTGTCTTGTTTGTAGAGACCCTGGATGTCCTCTCATTTCTTTAATACGTTGAACTGTATTGTTTCTCAAACTATGACTGTTTACTTTTTTGCTCCAAAATAGCACAATTTTATTTGTTTATTTATTGCATTTTATTGAAATATAATTGATTCGCAATGTTGTGTTAATTTCTCCTGTACAGAAAGTGATTCAGTTATGCGTATACATATATATTCTTTTTCATATTCTTTTCCATTATGGTTTATCACAGGGTATTGACTACAGTCCCCTGTGCTATACAGTAGGACCTTGTTTATCCATCCTATATATAATAGTTTGCATCTGCTAACCCCCAACTTCCACTCCATGCCTCTCCTACCTGCCTCTCTTGGCATCCACGATTATGTTCTCTATGTCTGCAGAATAACACAACTTTAAAAAGCATATTTGACCCAGCAATTCTTTGAGGAAGTATCTCAAATGAGTGGTAGTTATGAGGCCGGTTGTTATTAACGAGAATGTTAATAACATTGAGAAACGGGGTGTATATGTGTTCCCTGCTCTGTCCCCAGTGCCTGCCACATGCTGGGAACAAGGTAACTTCTCGAGAGATAAGTACTGAATGAGGTAATGATATGAAGACCTCAGACAGCAAGGCGTTGGGAAGGCTACAAGGGGGCTGAGTCCGGCTTTTGTCCAGAGCTGTGCTGTCCAGGAGAAGCCGTGGGCCACACTTCAGATATTCATGTGACTCCCTTATGGGAGATGCAGATACAGAACGCTACCATGGACAGAAAGCTCCGTCGGGCAGCATTAGTCTGAAGGAAAAGCATCACTTGGTTCCACTGAACAAATACACGGTTTCACCCCAGCTTCCCCGTCTTCTGCAGCTCCTTTGTTGCTGTGCAAGGTCTTGAGGAGTTTGTACTGACTGCATTTATTTCATTTTTGGCTGTGCTGGGTCTTCATGGCTGCATGCGTCGCTGCTGGCTCTAGCTGTGGCGAGCAGGGCTACTCTGGTGGCAGTACTTGGGCTTCTCCTAGAGGTGCCTTGTCTTGTTGCGGAGCACGGGCTCTAGAGCTTGAGCTCAGTAGTTGTGGCACACAGGCTTAGTTGCTCCACAGCACGTGCCATCTTCCCAGACGAGGGATCGAACCTGTGTCCCCTGCATGGCAGGCGGATTCTTAACCACTGGACCACCAGGGAAGTCCAATTTGTACTGATTTTAAGGGCTGTGTAGTAACTTGGCACTGCCTCTTTGCTGGATTTTGAGTTGCCAAGTCCTGCTGAAGAAGCAGGCTACAAGATCAAGAGATGTTAACAGGATTTTTAAGGCAAAAAATCTTCTTGTCAAAAGGAAGATTCTGGACAGGTATTTGCCAACCATAGATATTGGCGTTAGGGATTCATGGGGAGCTTTTGCAGAATACAAATACCTGCTCCCTCCCCAAAGTACTAATCCAAATCTCCACCTATGAGACTAAATCTTGTATAATTTGGTAAAATAAACATAGTGCTTCTAAAGTCTGTCCTTGATTAGTGTGACAAGGAGAAATGAAAAAAAAAAAAGGTTTTATTTCATTTTTCAAGCACTGAGGCAGTATAGGGTATTGGATTAATCAGTGATTTCTATCAGCTAAAAATTTAGTAGAAAAATACCTAGTTAAACTCACACATACCTGCCTATCTATATATTTTAAAATGTCACATGATCTTCCTATTTAAATACTGCACATAGTCACATTTGCCTAACATTTCTGTTATGCTCTCCAATATAATATATATTTTTTATTCAGGGCTAGGGTTGAGGAGAAAGTCTTTAAATGAGTTTATATTTGCTAGCCATACCTGGAAAACCCTGGTCTCAGCATCTGCAGTGGCAGTTTTCCCAAACTGCAGGCAGACACTTAGCTGGAAATAAATGGTAAACCCCTGTCTAAACTCAAGAGGAAGACAAGTGATTAGTTTTGAACAGCGATTTTTTTTTTTTTTTTTTTTTGGCTATGCCGTGCAGCCTGTAAAATCTTGGTTCTCTGGCCAGGGATCAAACCTGTGCTCCCTGCATTGGGAGAGTGGAGTCCTAACCAAGGTACCACCTAAGAAATCCCAGTGACTTTTTTTAAAGTCAAGAATACGATAATAGTTAGTATTGTAATAATAGTTACTATAATATGTATTAAGGGCTTGTGTGCCAAGGCACTATATTAGATGCTTTTCCTGCATTATCTAAGAATAGTAAGCGGACTGTTTAGAGATGAGGAAACGGAGTCTTAGAAAGGGTTGGGCCATATCCGTAGGGACACAGAGAGTCACGGAGGCAAGGTTGAAACCCTGGCAGCTCGTTGTGCAGGTCCACGTTCCTGACCGCTGCGGCACACTCCTGCCCATCTATGCGCCACTGAGAGGACTCCTAGAAAGCTGATTCCAAGTGTGAACAAAGCACAACACCTGCTTACTTCCCCAAATGGCAGCGGAAGGAGGGGAGACTCGCTGAGGCCTGGCCGGCTGTGCGGGTGTGTGAGCAGCAGGACTGGAGTCACACTTGGCAAAATGAAAGAGTTGCAGTTCTGCTGTTCATGCCAAGCCGTTTGCATAGTTGTTCTGGTTCTCCCCCAACCAGTCCCTCCACCCCGCATGGGGTAGCCATCCAGCCACAGTAGAGATGTCTTCTGTTTGTGTATCTGGTCCCCAAGGCGGTTGTTTGCAGCTGCCCTGGCTGGTGGCTGAGCAGCGCTGGGGACTGTGGACTCGAAGCTTCCCTCGGTCCATCCCTTCAGCATCCCCTAGCTGCAGGACTGCTTCAGCGTGTATTTTAAAGGGCAGATAATGATCTCTCTTCCCCTGTGTATTTACTTTTTATACATCTGAATAAACAAGGTAAAGGCCTTCAAGACTTCTGTGGAATTTCTTTTAAAAATAAATTTGGAGTTTATTAACTTGAAGCCTCATTGGTAAGAGCCTTTGAAGGAAGCGAGGGAATGCGGATGAATTCTGACTTGTCGGGCCTAAGAACGTGCAGGGACACTGCCACATAAAGTCAAGGACTGGACTGAAGTTTTAATACGTAAATGTATTACTTTACTTTTGCTATTCACACCTGAATAAATTACTTTAACTGTTATGTCTGGTTCCCAGATAGTGAAGCACTTACTTTTATGTTAATCAGTTTATTTGTATAAAATTAGATGTATGGCAGGCCCGTCTTTTAAAAAATTTTTTAATGGAGTATAATTGCTTTACAATATTGTGTTAATTTCTACTGTACAACAAAATCAGTCAGCTATTTACATATATATATTTATATATATATGTATAATATATCTCCCCTCTTTTTTGGATTTCCTTCCCATTTAGGTCCCCACAGAGCATTGAGTAGAGTTCCCTGTGCTGAACAGTAGGTTCTCATTATTTATCTGTCTCATATGTAGTATCAATAGTGTGGGCTTTCCTGATGGCTTGGTGGTAAAGAATCCACTTGCCAGTGCAGGAGACCTGGGTTTGATCCCTGGGTCAGGAAGATCCCCTAGAGAAGGAAATGGCAACCCACTCCAGTATTGTTGCCTGGAGAATCCTCACGGATGGAGGAGTCTGTCAGGCTACAGTCCATGGGGTCGCAAAAGAGTTGGACACAACATAGTGAATAAAAAACAACAGTAGTCAGTAGTGTAGATATGTTAATTTCAGTCTCTCAGTTCACCTCTGCTCCTACTCTTCCATTTCCTCATTCATTCAAACATTAAGTTCCTACTTTAGACCAGGTTTTGTTTTTAAGGAATTGACTTTTCTAGTAATGTAGAATTCACATATTCAACAACTGTTTACTGAGTCTTTGCTTTGTGTTTTATTTCTGGAAGATACAACAAAAAGAGACAAAAATATCCTTTATGACATTAGTTGGGGAGGGAGGATAGATGAATGGATGGATGGATAGAAAGCATAACAGATCATGCTAAATGCCCTGGGGGAAAAGCGAAAATGGAAGAGTGTGTTTAAAGGAAGGGGTGATGTTTCTGTTCTACGGTGTTAACAAAGATCATGGCATCCAGTCCCATCACTTCATGGCAAATAGATGGAGAAGCAGTGGAAACAATGTCAGATTCCAGAATCACTGCAGATAGTGACTAGATCCATGAAATTAAAAGACGCTTGCTCCTTGGAAGGACAGTTATGACCAACCTAGATACCATATTAAAAAGCAGAGACATTACTTTGCCAACAAAGGTCCATCTAGTCAAGGCTATGGTTTTTCCAGTAGTCATGTATGGATGTGAGAGTTGGACTATAAAGAAAGCTGAGCGCTGAAGAATTGATGGTTTTGAACTGTGGTGTTGGAGAAGACTCTTGAGAGTCCCTTGGACTGCAAGGAGATCCAACCAGTCCATTCTAAAGAAGATCAGTCCTGGGTATTCATTGGAAGTATTGATGCTGAAGCTGAAACTCCAGTACTTTGGCCACCTCATGCGAAGAGCTGACTCATTGGAAAAGACCTTGATGCTGGGAGTGACTGGGGGCAGGAGGAGAAGGGGCGACAGAGGATGAGATGGCTGGATGGCATCACCGACTCAATGGACATGAGTTTGAGTGAATTCTGGGAGTTGGTGATGGACAGGGAAACCTGGCGTTCTGCAGTCCATGGGGTTGCAAAGAGTCAGACATGACTGAGCAACTGAACTGAACAAAGAAAGCCTCATCAGAAGCTGGTGTCATTTAGCCAGAGACCTAAGGGAGGGAGGGAACTTTCCTGGCAGAGGGAAAGGCAGGTGCAGAAAGCTTGAGATGGGCTCGTGTATGCTGGAACAGCCGGAAGACTAGTGTGGCTGGAGCCAAATGAGGGGAGGGGAGGGCTGGAAGAGATGGGCTTAGGTAGGAAGTAGGGACTGGATCACCGGGGGATTTATGCCCTGAGGACATTGCAAGGACTCTGGCTTTTACTCTGAATGAGATGCTGAATAATGCCCTCTCCCCCCACCCCCACCATGTTGCCCCCTCCTGATCACTGAAATCTAGGAATAGACTACTTTGCGTGATGGAGGGACTTTGCTGATGCAGTGTCACAGCTTGAGATGGGAGATTATCCTAGATCAGTGCACTGAGCCCAGTGTAATTGTGAGGTTCCTACAAAGAGGGAGGCAGGGGAGACAGGGACAGCAGTAGAAGGTGTGATGACGGAATCACGAGTCTGGAGTCAGGCATGGAAGGGACCACAGGCCGAGGAATGTGGGCGCTTCCAGAGGATGCGAAGGCAAGGACGAGGATTTCCCCTGAAGCCTCCAGAAGGAATGCAGGCATTCTGTGCTTTTCCAGGTGGTCATAATGGTTAGAGTCTGGGTGTGTTTCAGAGGTTAAAATAATAGGAATTAGTGGTGATTAGATGAGGGGGAGAGAGCGAAGGGTGACTGAGGTGTTAGGGAATGAAAAAGATGGGGAAGTTGGTGGGAAGGGCAGGTGAGGGAGGAGGAGAGGAGCTGGTTGCAAGCTGACTTTGGAGTATTTTAAGTTTGAAATACTTTTTGGGTGTCAAGTTGAGAAGGCAGCTGATATTAGAATCTGGACTTTAGAAGATAGGTCTGGGCTGCACATACAATTGTGAGTATCATCAACCTAAATGTAAGGCAGATTGGATGAGGTCTCTTGGATGTGATCAGAGAGGTGGAAGATAGAGCCATGAGCGCTGTAGTTCCTAAACCCTGAAGCTAGAAGGATCAGGGACCTTTAAGAGTTGTTCTGGCTCTTAGACAGCTCTCTGTGCCCAAGTCAGGGACTGTGGCCTCCTCTCTGTGGCCTCATGATCAGTCCTCACTGTTACTGCAGTGAGAATGCTTTGTCTTTGTAGGGAAACTGTTTTTCCTGACATGTGAAGCAAACTCTGCCCTCAAAGGGATGAAATAGACATGGTTGACATCCTCTCTTGAGCCTGCTGGAATCCAGGAGTATCTTTTGAAACAGTGTATTGAGCTACCCAGCTGGAGAAGACTGTTGAGAGTCCCTTGGACTGCAAAGAGATCAAACCGGTCAGTCCTAAAGGAAATCAACCCTGAATATTCATTGGAAGGATGGATGTTGAAGCTCTAATACTTAGGCCACCTGTTGCAAAGAGCCGACTCATTGGAAAAGACCCTGATGCTAGGAGAAACTGAAGGCAAAAGGAGAAGGGGGCAGCAGAGGATGAGATGGTTAGATAGCATCACTGATTCAATGGACATGAATTTGAGCAGACTCCAAGAGATGTGGAGGATAGAGGAGGCTGGTGTGCTGCAGTCCATGGGGTGGCAAAGAGTCAGACACAACTCAGCTACTGAACAACAGTTCAGCTACCAGCCTATCTCTCCTTCAAAAAAGCAGCAACGTGACTAAGATTTCACCCCCTTTTAATTAGCAGAAGAATGAATTAATGCAGTGGAGATAAGACCTGTGTTAGTGGGGATGAGGGGGAGACAGACATCCAGACCAATCCTCAGAAGAGATGAAGCCCCTGAATCAACAGCCTAACCGTGGATTCAGAGCTGGTGGCCCTGTGAGCAGTAGCTTCTGTTCTGATCTTACATTTTCTGCCTCACACGTGAGATTTATGAGCCATAAGAGCTAAAGATGTGACCTGCGTGGTTTTACATGGTCTCCTTCATAAGTTTCCCAGGGTTCAGGTATTTGCACTTGGTGGAATCGTTTCTGTTACCTTGGCTTCTGGATGGTCACCCCTCTGCATTTGTCACCCCAATAATTGCTTCTGGAGAAGGAAGTCTCATTGGTCAGCCAGGCATGCAGCAAAGCAGTGTTTTTAGATGTCAGAACGTTATCTACACCCATTTACACAGCCTATGGGAAGGATGCTTGCATTGCTACGTGTAACTAGGCCTCACTGGCTTCGTATACTGCTCTACATGCCACCAATCACAGTTTTTATTGCAGAAATATGAGATGCTTTTGTATTCTTCCTAGCATATTTGTGAAGAGTGGAAACAAATATTAACCCCCTTCAGAGAGTAACTGGTGGCATGAATTGTGAGCTTTCCTCCAATTGTATTCTCCAGGATGAACAGGATTCAGAAAAGAGTGGAAGACTTCCCTGGTCATCCAGTGACTAAAACTGCGATTCCAGTGCAGGAGGCCTGGGTTCAATCCCCGGTCAGGGAACTAGATCTCACACGCTGCAACGAGGAGTTCGCATGCTACAACTAAAGATGAAAGATCTTGTGTGTTGTAACCAAGACCCCGCACAGCCAAATTTTTTTTTTTAAATAAAGTGGAGTATATACATCTCACATCCTTCCAGTTACACCTCTTAATCCTTTTCTTAATAGTGTTGAGATGCTAAAGAAAAAACTTTCTCTCCTAACACAGAAGAGAAGGAGACATGGTATTCTCTTGTTGGTCAGTTAAGTCCCTGATTAAAAATGTCTTACCACTTCATGTTCTTGTTGCCAGTTACCTTATCCTGAAGGGTAAAATATATTTTAATGTATGTAGTAGGTTATAGAGGCTTATCTCTTTGTCACTACACTTCTGTTCCTATCTTAATCTCCCAGTTCCTTGTTGTGTGATAATAGGTTATTTTCTATGCCTCCTGCAGAATGAGGGTAGTAGTACTGTGGTGAAGATTAAAATAATAATATACACACAGTGGATTTTTATACTATTAAACCTTCACTGTTTGGAGACTTGAGTGCCTGGTGAGCAGGAGTCTAACACATTGTGATTGGCTGGAAGAAAGAAAGGCTGAGTCTTAGCCTCGGGTGAGGAAATGCAAGGGGGTGTCCAAAGGGACTGTCAGGGCAAGAGAAGTGGGGAAGATAAGGTGAGGGCCCCATGTGGCAAACAGGCACAGTGGACAAAAGGTCTGGCAGGAAGGGTTTCATTGCCATCTCTTCAATCCCGTCATTGTTTTCCTGATACGTGTTTGATTTCACAAGTGATTTTCAAGCTCAGCCCTTTTTCTGAGTTGTGTAATTGAGACTGGGAGCAAGTCACCTGGTTCTTCTTTGTGGTTCGTTGCTTGGTTGCGTCATTCACTCATTCATTCATTCACTTCCTGACTTTGTGACATCCTATATAAGACTATTGGAGAAGGCAGTGGCAACCCACTCCAGCACTCTTGCTTGGAAAATCCCACGGATGGAGGAGCCTGGAAGGCTGCAGTCCATGGGGTCGCTAAGAGTCGGACATGACTGAGCGACTTCACTTTCACTTTTCACTTTCATGCATTGGAGAAGGAAATGGCAACCCACTCCAGTATTCTTGCCTGGAGAATCCCAGGGACGGTGGAGCCTGGTCGGCTGCCGTCTGTGGGGTCACACGGAGTCGGACACGACTGAAGCGACGCAGCAGCATCTAAGACTATGAACTTGTCCAGAAGTATTGTATTCTTAATAGCACTTGATCTAACTCATTTCTTCCTCCCATGGTAAGATCTTAAACTACCTCCCTGCAAGAGATACCTTGTGGTTTCACTTAATTTCTTACTGTCTTGGGTTGCCTTTTCTGACACTCTACATTTCATTGACAATTTTTTTCTTCTCCCTTTTTTCCTTATTTTCTTTTCTTGTCTTCACTTTTTAATATTACTGATGTGTGCATACACTGTAATCCTTTTGTCACTTGTCTACATGTTAGTAATTCATGTTTGAAGTACGCTTTCTAAGTCTTTATTATTTTGTTATAAACTAAAAGCATTAAAGGTCCTAGAGCATGAAGTTGGACTGTTTTCAAGCTAGGCAAGCTATTAATAGCTTAGCTATCATGTGAAATCTTTTAACTGTTTTCTTGAGAAAAGATGTAATGCCAGTTATCAGCCATCTCCAGCAAAAGCAGATACCAAAGACATAATACATTAAACATTTTTTCTTTTAGTCTAGATTCTCTGTTCTGGAGAACTATCTGCCCTGACCCAAAGCAACTTTATATTGTTATCAGAGCTGCTTTTCTCCGCCTAAATCCTGTTAATTGTGAAAGGTGGGAATGGGTTATGGTCTGTCTGATTAGGCTGAGGAGCAGTCCTTTGAATTGACCCTCTTTTCTGCTTCTATTCTTGGTTTTGTTTGACGTGTCCATTTTAAGACCAATGAACAAAATCAAGACGTGGGACAGCATAGTTGAGAGTGCGGTAGGGGTATCCACTGGCCCGGATCACCTACCGTCCAGTCTCCCAAGACAGATGACCTTGAACAAATCACTTACCTGCATATTACTCAGTGGCCATAACTCATAGCACTTGGCTTTTTTCCATCTGGGATACACTTTCTAGTTCACCAGGACCCTCACCTGAGCCTCTGAAGATCCCTCACTAAACAGAAATGAGGAAATTACATAACAGGATTATACAATGATTTGTATATTTTTGTTTTCATTTTCAAATTCACAAGTTACAAAAATATAACACAATATCACTTAGGATTTATAAGATTTAGTTCGGAATGCTGCAGGTGGTGTGATCTGAGAGTGTGCACAAATTTTAAATTACGTGATAAACAGTCTCATTTCAAACTCAACTTGGTGGGAAAATGTCCAAAATTTGAGACTTTTTTTGGAAGCGCTAGTCCCCTGACTTGTGTTATTGTTTCTTCTGCTTTTCTTCCTTCATGGATTTCACTGGCCCCTGTAGATACTGGAATATGCAAAGCCTAGATTTACTTCTGGACTCAGACTCTCTCTCTCTCTCTCTATTTTTTTTTTAAATATTCCTATCTTTTATTGTGCCCCTTAACTTTTTTTTTAAACACCAGAAAATGTTGTTTTTATTTATTTGGGTGCGCTGGGTCTTAGTTGCGGCACGCAGGTCTGTGAGATTTAGATCCCTGACCAGGGTTGGAACCAGGGTCCCCTGCACTGGGAGTGTGAAGTCTTAGCCAGTGGACCACCAGGGAAGTCCCTGGACCCGGTCTTTTCATGTGACAAATGCTGATTACACACAGGAGTCAGTGAATGCATGCGGGGTGCATTTGCCTGGCTGGCTCCATAAGCATCTGCCTTTGGTGTAACTCACCTCATCATCCTGGTCAGTAAAGCTCTAGACTCTTGTCTTTGTGTCCTTTAGAAGAGGTGACTGATTGTGGCTCTGAGACACTCCTTGGGGAACCTTCGGGGAAGTCACCCTTTAAAGCCCTGGGTGATGTCAAGGAGCCTGGCGCAGGGCTTGTGTTCAGCGGGGAACAAGGGGATGCTGCAGGTCTGCCAAGAGGAGCCAGGGAGGGAGAGGAAGCTCAGAGGTGCAGAAGCATCTCTTTGTATGTTTAGCACCCCTAGGGTTACATAGTTAATTATTTTGTTTTTAATATTGTAGCATTTCTGTGTTGATCCATAGGAGCAGAAAAGGATGTAAAAAGAAGGCTAAAATTTACTGAGCATATAAACTTTTCCATTAGGCATTTTGTATATAGTTTGTCACGTAAATCTTGCAAAAGCTGTGAGAGATTGAAGGCTTGCTCCCCATTTTGCAGATGGAGACATGAAGCTGTAGTAACTTGCTGTTGGGTCACGTGGCCAGAGAGACTAGGAGCCAGACATAGAACTGCCATGATCTGGAGTAACTATTCCACGTCCACCAGGGGTAGGACCATTGGCTGCTTTTGTTTTGTGCCCATTCTAGGACAAAGAGAAATATAGCCTATATCAAGAAATAGCATTTTGGGACTTCCCTGGCAGTCCAGTGGTTAAGACTTCACCTTCCAGTGCAGAAGGCAGAGATCCCTGGTCAGGTAACTAAGATCCCACTTACCTTGTGGCCAAAAACCCAAAACATTTAACAGGAGCAATATTCTAAGAAATCCATTTAAAGACTGAAATTGTCCACATCAAAAAAACTTAGGAAAAAGAAATAGCATTTTTATGGAAAAAAGTCACTATGGATTAGATAATAATAACAACACATACCTCAGAAGATAAGCTGTTAGCCTGTGAAGTGGTTGCCACAGGTCATGATCTGTTTGCTTAATAAAGCAGTGAGTGGCAAGTACTTTCCTATGGAACTAGTAACTGTGTCACTTGTACAGAATTGGCCTTGTCAGTCCACCGTGAACATTTTTGAAGTTACTTTGATGCCAGATAGGTTTACAGAAATACTTTTTTAAAAAGAATACCATATTTACAAAATGGTTTCATGGACTTTTATCTCACTTCTGTATTGTAGACAAGAAGAGCTTTTTGGTCACTTTAAAGTTGGCGAAACTAAGATGTATAGGGAGGTTGTGACTTGCCCAAAGCTTGTATTGTGGACATAGCTTGTTACTGACAGCATCAGATTTTCAGTTCCGATCTCTTGACTTCAACAATAAATATTCTTCCCAATAGTGTATCCATAAATGTATCAAGACTGAGTCTGTAGAAAGGTATCATTTATCATTAGATGACAGCAGTGGTTCCAAACCTATGGTTCCAAATAAATTTCCAAGAATTTTCTTCTTTGGAAAATAAAGAAAATGCGACTTTGAAGTTTTGCCTTGAATTACGTTACATGTGCTTACATTTTATTTCTGTGTTAATATTCCTTTTGTCATACTTCACAAAAAGTAAGATAGCCTATTCTTTGATTCCCATGGTCTTAGTTGATCATCAAAAATGACTCCCACAAGGTCTTCCTACATGATATTTTTTAACAAGTTCTGTTTTATATGTTCTGTTCCAGTGCATCTTTAGCCCCGGAAAATGCTTTAAGTGTGGATTTTAAAAATGCTAAGTGAATTATATTTCTGCCTGGTGAGTTACTGCTTTAAAGGGGGTGGGAAGTTGCAACACATAAAACGTTTCCATTCCATATTATAAATTTCAGGAAGCCCAGTGTCAGGTTGGGTATGATTGAGCATGGGCATCAATCTGTATTAACACCAGCTGGTGAAGCAAGCCAGTGTTTCCAGTGGACCAGCCTTTGATTTAATAGGATACTAAATGTATTCCTGCCCTGGGAGAAATGCTGGCAGTGGTGAGCTTCCAGATTTAATTTTTTTTTTTTATTCCAGAAGCTTATCTGTAAATACAGTTCCTTTCACCTGAATACATATATAATATCTCACATTTATGTAGCATCTCCCTAAAAGCATCTCCTATATATTAGCCCACATAAAAAAAATAAGTCATGTTCTGCTGAACTAGACCTGAGTGGTATTATGTGTGGGAATGTGGGTTTCTCAGCGTAGCGGTGGGGAGTTAGGGATGAGAGTGGAGGATGATGTCTTGCATGTTGTCATGCCGCAAGACAGTGTAGTGATAAACCTAGCAGTGTAGTGATAAGCCTAAAACTGTACCCTGTCACGAGTTAGCCTTTCTTTTCTTTAAAAATTTTCATTGGAGTATGATTGATCTACAATGTTGTGTTAGTGTCTGCTGCACAACAAAGTGAATCAGCTATACCTGTGCATATATCTGCTTTTTAAAGAGTCTTTTCCCATATAAGTCATTACTGAGTATTGAGTAGAGTTTCCTGGGCTATACAGTAGGCCCTTATTAATTTTATACATAGTAGTGTGTATAAAGTAATCCCAGTCTCCCAATTTACCCCACATCCCGCTTCCTTCACCCCTGTAACCATAAGTTTGTTTTCTGCACCTGTGGCTCTATTTCTGCTTTGTAAGTACATTTTTACCGTTTTTTTAGGTTCCACATATAGGTTATACCATATAATATTTGTCTTTGTCTGACTTTACGTCACATAGTATGACAATTTCTAGGTACATCCAATTTCCTGTAAATGGCATTATATATATATATATATTTTTTTTTATGGCTAATAGTCCAATGTATTTATGTACCACATCTTCTTTATTCATTCCTCTGTCAATGGGTATTACATTGCTTCCATGTCCTGGCTATTGTAAATAGTGCTGCAATGAATATTGGGGTGCATGTATTATTTCAAACTATGGCTTTCTCTGGATATATGCCCAGGAGTGGGATTGCAGGATCATATGGTAATTCTCTTTTTAGTTTTTTAGGAACTTCCATTCTCCAGAGAACTTCTATTCTCTGAGGTGACTGCACCAATTTACATTCCCACCAACAGTGTAAAGTTCCCTTTGTTCCACACCTTCTTTAGCACTTACTGTTTGTGGATTTTTTGATGATGGCCATTCTGACCAGTGTGAGGGTTAGCCTTTTTTATCTGTATTTATTTAGACCTTGGACGACCTGCTGAGGGAAGCATCTGACAATGCTGTTGATGCTTCTGTAAAGTTTTGTAAAGTTCATATTGGTAAACAAGCCCATGCTCATTCTTAGTGTGTTTACAGACCAAAGGACTCTCCCTGTTGTCTTTAATGTTTACTGTTTTAAGGAGAATGGCTCTTCTACCTAGACAGCCTCTACCTACCTTCTGTTATCAGATTCTGATCTCTGGTCCCATAGGCAGTAATCTGTTGGGTTTGGAGAACAGCAATAAATGAAATAGGCATAATCCTTGTCCTCTTCAAGGGAATCTTTGGAAAAACAAGTACACAAAGACTTGAAAGTGACAAAATGGAAATTACAGCTAATACCCACACTTCCTTTATTATATTTATTCCTAAGCATTTTATCCTTTTTGATACTGTTATAAATGAAATTGTTTAGTGAACTTATTTTTGATTTGTTTATTGCTAGTATATAAAAATACAGTAGATTTTTGTTTTGATCTTGTATCCTGTAGTGTTGCTGAACTCATTTATTCTCATTGTTCTTTTTAGGCAGTTCCTTAGAATTTTTTCCATACATGATCATGTCATTTGCAACTTGAAACAGTTTTACTTCCTGCTTTCCAATTTGAGTGCATTTAATTTTCTTGTGTAATTACTTTGGCTACAGTCTCTGGTACAAAAGTGGGATGAGCAAACATCCTGGTCTTATTCCTGATTCTAGGGAGAAAGTATTCAGTCTTTCCCTAATAAATATTAGGTTTTCTGAGTCTTTTGTGTATGATCTTTGCCAGCTATTTTTTTTTTTTTTACACTTTTTTACTTGGGAAAGACTGTGTACCCTGCAGTGTCTATAAATATGTCAGAGAATACCATGCGTATAATCTTCCGCATTACTACAGATATTCATTTAGCTCATTTTCTCCTTTGTTTCTGGTATTAACCAAGTTTTTAACTCCTTGTGGCTCAGTTGGTAAAGAATCCGTCTGCAGTGTGGGAGAACTGGGTTTGATACCTGGGTTGGGGAGATCCATGGAGAAGGAAAAGGCTAGCCACTCCAGTTTTCTGGCCTGGAGAATTCCATGAACTATATGGAAGTCCATGGGGTCACAAAGAGTCAGACACAACTGAGCGACTTTCACTTCACTAACCCCTAGAATAATCTCTTGGTCTTCATTGCCTTTTGAGTTATCTTCTTAATCCACTGTTGTAGCTGAGACCAACTATATAAGTTTGCTTGGCCTGCCATAACAAAGTGGATGGCTTAAACAACAGAAGTTTATTTGCTCACAGTTGTGAAGACAAGAAGTCCCAGATCCTTGTATCAGTAGAAATGATTTCTTCTGAGGACCATAGGGAAAGGTCTATTCCTGATCTTTCTCCTTGGGTTGTTGATTGCTGCCTTCTTCTCATATCTTTTTTTTTTTTTAGATGTATTTATTTGCTACGCTGAGTCTTAGTTGCAGCATGTGAACTCTTGGTTGTGGCAAGGGGATTTAACCTGGGCCTAGTTCCCTGGCTGGGGATTTAACCTGGGCCCCCTGCACTGGGAGCATGAAGACTCAGCCACTGGACCACCAGGGAGGTCCCTCTCCCCTTGTCTTTATGGCTCTCCCTTTGTGTATGCTACATATTGGGTATCTCTCTGTGTGTCCAACATTTCCGTTCCTACTGCAGAAGTACACAGGTCATATTGGTTTAGAGCCCATGTGTGCTTAATCGCCCATTTGTGTCCAACACTTTGTGACCCCACGGGCTCCTCTATCCATGGGCTCCTCTATTGTGGGATTCTCCAGGCAAGGATACTGGAGTGCGTTATCATTTCCTTCTCTAGGAGGTCTTCCGGACCTAGGGATCGAACACCAGTCTCTTGTGTGTCTCCTGCATTGCAGGCAGATTCTTTACCTCTGAGTCACTGGGGAAACCCATTAGAGCCTATTCCTTATTTTAGTTAAATAGCCTCTGTAAAGACCCAGTCTCCTAATAGTCACATTCTGAGGTACTGGGAGTTAGGACTGCAACATGAAGTCGGGGGATTGGACACAGTGCAGCCCTTTCACCACCAGTTTCTCTCATCTCTTTGTTTATAAGCCTTGGTGTAAAACATGATGTCTCTTGATATTGTCTCATTGTTTCCATGCTTATTTCTGCCTTCACGTCTTTTACCTTGTGACACAAAGTCCTGTTCCCGTAAGCCTTTGCATTTAATCTTTGCAAGAATACCCTGACTCCTTTATGAAACCAGTGAAACCTGTACAGTTACTCTATCCAAAATGTATTTTTTCACATAGGAACTTTTACCTGTAATTCAGAGAATTTTAAGATGCTCCCAGATACGTCCACGGACCCTTCAGTGTTGGATTCTCATCCAAGTACTCCTCCTAACCCTGTAATCTAGGTTCTGTTAGCTGACGGGTACAGATGTCATTTATGTGTGTCTCCCAGATTTCCTTCTGAATCACACGCAAGTAAAGAACAATGACTGAATCCAAGATGCATGAGTGGCTTGTGCATGAAGTGATAACTACAGACAGAAAAGAAATCCATCACTCATTTGATTGGTTCTCCTTCAAATCTAGTTCATAGGATATAGTGGGAGATGGTTCTACATAAACTTTAAAGAGGTCTTGGCTTTTTACCCGTTGCATTTAAAGGGTTATATGCTACAGTGTGAGACAAATCATGATTCACTACAACGGCAGCATTGCAGTCAGTCACATAAATTACTGGTGAAACACTAAATCTGTCACTTTGTGTGTCTGACCATTTAACAATTGGAATAGTGTTGGAAGAGAGCCTGCCTGAAACGAAAGAAGCAAATATAGTGGCAGATGCAATTAGCAAGATCAATGGTTGGTGTTCAGGGTTCATTGTTTGGTCATTTCAGTTGACCCAAGTGAAAGCAATTGCTATCTGAAAGACTTTACTAGCTGTAATTTGCTGTACGAGAATGCAGAAAAGTTAGTTGTCCAACTTTTTACCGTATCTTCGGAGCACGTTATTTCTTAGCTTACTATGTTCCTAGGGCTGTGACCAAAAGATGAAGCCTGTTCTTTTTTTTCTTTTAATTGGAGTATAATTGCTTTACAGTGTTAGTGTTAGTTCCTGCTGTAAAGCAAAGTGGATCAACCATATGTATACATATATATAGGCTTGTTCTTTTCATTCACTTTTACTTGATCTTCCAGAACTTTTGCTTGCTTAGTATAATTTTTAAGTTTTAGCTCTTCATTGACTTCTTTAATAAAAATCTGTGTTTGAGCCTCAGTTTATCACACCTTTCTTTTTCTGTGGACTACCATATTTTGCACAGTCAAATGGTAACCCCAGGATGACTACTTGAACTTTGAATAATGTTGAATTTTCTGTGTTAATCAGATTTTTGTAACTTTTTCTTTGATCATCTTAAATTGATCAGTTTTTATAAAAGAGTAAGGTTGAAAATGTATCAGTGAGATAATGATATGAATAGCTACCTTTTATGAGTGCTTATCTCTCCTAAATAAGATATTTTATCCTAAACAAGGTATTTAAAGCCACTTTAAAATCCATTGAGTAAGAACCCATGAATAAACTGTGGTAGATTATGAGATATGTTTACAGCACAGTAGGCAGTTGAATTTACAGTGAAAGTCTAATTACAGAGGATTTTTACATAGCTACACAGAAATGAGTTAATCAGAAGTTATTGATGAATGCCTTTGGAATTCTAGGTAATTTTTATTTTTCTGTCTTTATTTTGTCTTTAATATTTCAAAATTTCTACAGTGCATTTGTGTCAGCTTTATAAATTGTAACATGTTTTTACTGAATAACATAATGATAAACTACCCTAAAACCTGGTGGAGTAAAACAGAGCCATTTTATTTGCTCAAAAAAAGTCTTTTGGGGCTATGCCCTGAGGCATGAAGGATCTAGTTCCACAACCAGGAGTAGAACTTGCACCCCTGCGGTAGAAGTATGGAGCCTTAACCACTGGACCTCCAGGGAAGTCCTGATTTGTTCACTTTTCTGTTGGTCAGAACTGTGTTAACTGACACTTTTAACTCTGCTCGCTTAGGTCTCTGGGATCACCTGAGCTTGGTTGATGGCTGGTGATCTGGGCTGGTCTCTCTCAGCTGCCTGCGGCTGGCAGGCTGGCAGTCAAAGCTCTGCAGTGCCTGGATGCACAAGCACTTTGCAAGTTTCTTCTTGGTTCACACCTGCTAATGTCCCATTGGCCAAAGCAAGCCCCATGACTATGCCAGAGGCACTCTGCAAAGGATCAAACGGCATGGTTACAGGGAGGGGAATTATTAGAGCCATTTTTGCAGACAGTCTTAGACATGAACAGTGAAATAAATGCCATTTAAAAAGTTAGAAGAAACTCCATGCCTAACCTCTGACTTTATAGCCTGGGAGAAGTCATAGTCTGTTTGTTTTAATCACTTTAATGGTCTCCTTATCTTTTCATTCTTTTGTGACAGTGATGTCCAGAGCAGATAACAGTTAATTTTCCTCTGGTTTTCTGGCTTTCATCACCCCACCGCATCCCACCCCCCCCACCCCCAGTCTGAGTTACCAGGAGCTTGGCCTTATCCATTCATTTTTCTTCCTCTTTGAAACCACGCACAGAAGACAGCAGGAGAAGGGGAACATCATGGAGATTAATATTGGATTGGCCAAAAAGTTCATTTATAAGATGTTATGAAAAAGCCCAAGGAATTTTTTGGCCAACCCAATACAAGTTTCACAGAAGAATACCCATTTTACAGGTCTGATATGGAAGTATAAATATTTTTTTTTCTACTATCACTAATAATGTTTTATAGTTTCTATAACAGTATACTTAATTTGCAGACTTTCTGTGCCAGGGTTAAAACATGTTACATTGTGCTTTGTAACAGGAGGTCACAACCTAGACATTTTAAGGGCTTTCCTGGTGGCTCAGATGGTAAAGAATCTGCCTGCAGTGCGGGAGATCTGGGTTAGCTGGGGAAGATCCCCTGAAGAAAGGAACACTCCAGTATCCTTGCCTGGAGAATTCCATCAACAGAGGAGTCTGGCAGGCTACAGTTCATGGGGTCGCAAACAGTCAGAGACAACTGAGCAACTAAAACTTTCACTTCACTTTAGACATCTTATGAACAGTACATTGAGGCCTTGAAAAGTTTACTAAGTGGAAGAAGGTGATACTCTCACCAGCTCAAAGGGCCAGTGTATTTCATTCAGCACCAGAATATCTTTGCATAGTGTGTTCATTTCCTGTTAGTGCTATAGCAGATTGCCACAAACTCGCTGCCTTCAGGCAACAATTTATTCTCATGCTATCTGGAAGTCAGACGTCTGAAGTCATTGCCACTGAGTTAAAATCAAGGGGAAGGCAGAGTTGGTTCCTGAAGCAGGTTTTGTGGGAGAATCCAGTTTCCTTCCCTGTTTTCAGTTTCTAGTGCTTGTCTGTGGTCCTCCATCTCCCCAAAATGCATCCTTCCATCTCTGCTTGCCTCATCTCTGCCTTCTGTCCCGCTGCTGCTCCTCCGTCCTTCACAGAAGGACCTATGTGATGACATCAGGCCCACCCAGACACTCCCCCACCTCAGGATCCCAAACTTAATCACATCTGTAAAGTCCTCCTCAACAGATACAAGCTGACATTCATAAGTTCCGGGGATTGAGACATGGAATATATTTGGGAGCCATTACTCATCCTGTCACGCATGGGACCGGACACATGAGCCTCATAATGCAGTAACATTCATGAAAATCATTTCTTTCACCTCTCATCCCCCAGAGTCGTGCCGGCTGGTTGGTCTGCGTGGTCCCTCTTGACTTCAGGATCCTAATTCTACCGGGCTTCGGGTCTGCATTTGATGAAGGGTGTAGGTGTATGTATGATTTCATTTTCATTATTCATTTCGGGGAGACATGAAGTTCGTATTGCTCTCCTCCCTCATTCTATATATTGATATTATGATTAATAGTTTTTGACACAAAACTATTTTGAAATAGGAGTCTTTGGTGACGTACTTTGACAGCAGTCATGGCATGCTTTTAGCTGCTGTAATCGGAGTAAGTTATGGGCACAACTAGTTTAGTTTAATATTTCATACCTGAGTAATCAACCCAAGATGGCGTGTCCAGAAATATCACTAAAATGTCAGCCACAAAATCTCTTTAAAATAATCCCATTCAGAGGACTTGAATCTTCCTTTACTTGCAGTTATGAAATACCAACTTTTGTAAAGACACGGAGTCCTGAGTTCGTTCTTTTTCCGAGATGCCAGATGGATGTTGAATTAAGTCCAGTTTTTAGCTCCTCTTCAGATAATTTTTTAAGTTTGTGGTGGTGTTCTGGATCCTTATCAGTATATCAAGTGTGTTTTTCCTCCTCCAGTTCCCCACGGCTCCCCACAGCCTGGCATCAGTGTGGTTGCCTTGGTACCTGTTTCTGAAGGATGTCTGCAGTGAAATTTGGTTGTTTAAATAGCACAACTTGTCATCTAAAAGTAGAAGTCATTAGCACGACGCCGTTTGGCTAGTGGTGTCTTGAATGCTGTTTTAACTTCTTGCTTATTTTTATCACTTTACTGTTAATGTTTACTCGTCTCATCACTGGAGATTTTAGGGCCTCGCGCACAGTATGGATCTGGAATGAAAAAGGCAGAAAGTTCTTCTTGAGAGTCTCCTGAAACTGGTGCTTAAGACAGTGGCCTGAGTTAGGCACTCTGTGTATTTTGCTGTTGTTTTTAAAAGTTTAATTCTCTTGGCTTGTAGTTGCTTTACATTTGTGTTAGTTTCAGCAGAGTGAGCCAGCTATGCATATACATATATCCCCTCTTTTTTGGATTTCCTTCCCATTTTGCTCACCACAGAGCCCTGAGTAGAGCTGCCTGAGCTATACAGTAAGTTCCCATGAACTTTGTGTATTTTGAAAGAGGAGAACTTTGAAATCTCAGCTCCACAGTGACCCTGCCTGATCAGTAATACTTAATCTGTTTGTAGCTGTGATCCACCATTGAACAGCCTTCTGCTGTATCTTAGGAAAATGAGCTCCCAGATTCTTACTGGATTCTGTTTGAATTTTAATTGGTCTTCGTTGTGATCATGAATTTGCCAGAAACACTTACTGATCTCAGAAGAGGGAGAGTTTGTTTTTGTTTAATATGGAAATTGAATTGGGTGCTCTAGGAAGGCTTGTATCATTTGTCTTCGTTCCGGTTATCCACTCCATGTAATTGTTACAAAAGATGCAGCCAGGTGGAACATCTTGACTCTGCCCACCCAGGTGAGTCGACTCTGAAGGCGGTGGCCTCTGTCCCTGCAGGTGAGAGGGTGGCAACCTGCTCCTTCACTGGTGGGCATCTTGGCAGAAATCACCAACTGGCAGCTTGTACTGGAAGGGATGTGCATTAATTAGTTGCTTGAAACTCTACCCTCATTAACTCCAGGCACGTTGTTAGAGAAAATGATCTGTAGTTCAGAGTGTTGGTTTTGATAATAGGAAAACAAGTTTAATCATCAGAGTATGTCATCCTGTTTATAAACAGTCACATCATGTGTAGTTTCTTTCCTCTCAGGGGATCCTGTTTTTGTTTGTTTTGTCCATAAGACAGCTAATCTTCACTGAACCTTGTGGCTCACTTCACCCAGTGAGTACAGATCATAGAAAACAAGCTCTGTGCTTTAGGTACATTAAATTTTGCACTTTTTTTTTTTTTTTCTTGATGTGATAGAGAATGTGGTGGACAAAAGGAAGGGGCTCCATTTTTTGGCCCCCATCACTTCATGGGAAATAGATGGGGAAACAGTGGAAACAGTGTCAAACTTTATATTTTGGGCTCCAGAATCACTGCAGATGGTGACTACAGCCATGAAATTAAAAGACGCTTACTCCTTGGAAGAAAAGTTACGACCAACCTAGATAGCATGTTAAAAAGCAGAGACATTACTTTGCCGACAAAGGTCTGTCTAGTCAAGGCTATGGTTTTTCCTGTGGTCATGTATGGATGTGAGAGTTGGACTGTGAAGAAGGCTGAGCACCGAAGAATTGATGCTTTTGAACTGTGGTATTGGAGAAGACTCTTGAGAGTCCCTTGGACTGCAAGGAGATCCAACCTGTCCATTCTGAAGGAGATCAGCCCTTGGATTTCTTTGGAGGGAATGATGCTGAAGCTGAAACTCCAGTACTTTGGCCACCTCATGCGAAGAGTTGACTCATTGGAAAGGACTCTGATGCTGGGAGGGATTGGGGGCAGGAGGAGAAGGGGACGACCGAGGATGAGATGGCTGGACGGCATCACTGACTCGATGGACGCGAGTCTGAGTGAACTCCGGGAGTTGGTGATGGACAGGGAGGCCTGGCATGCTGCGATTCATGGAGTCGCAAAGAGTTGGACATAACTGAGCAACTGAACTGAATTCACTTTGAAAAAAAAATACCGTGTTGCTTCTATACAGTAATTTATGTTCTTTGTGTTCATTATTTTAAGGAACTAAAACATTCAGAAACCTCAAAACATTGACTCAAAATTTCACTAACTTGAAATAACAATTACTAAGTTTTAATGAATATCGTTCAAGATATGATTATGATATAGACAAAAGAGTGGGTCAGGAGATGGAAAGGCAACCATATTGATAAGTAAAGAACATAGTATTTTTTTAATATTAAATTTTATTTGAACCTGAGAAAGGGAAATAGAAATTACAGAAGTTTTACTATTTGAGACAAGAAACTTAAGATAATAATTCCTAAAAGTCTCCCCATGTAAAAATTAAAATTATGGGCAACATTGAGGCATTTTATAGATAGATATACATATGTTTTATATATGAATATATATAACTGTATATTTATTTTTTTGTTGACTGTACCATGGGACTTGTGGGATCTTGGTTCACCAGTCAGGGATTGAACACAGGCCACATCAATGAAAACCCCGAATCCTAACCACTTGGCCACCAGGAAACTCCTGGTGTATTTAAAACTGTATTTTTTCAAACTAGGTCGATGGCTTTTTGATTTTTGCTTAATTTTTCCTGGATTTCACTGTCAAGTAGTTCTTTTTCTAAGAGGCTTTTTTTTTTTTCCAGATTCTGAGTTCTTTCCTACTTGAGCATGTCTGCCTTTTCTTGTTTAATAGATAGTTTGGGTATAAAAATTGTGAATAACCTTTTCTTTTCTAGAACTTTGTAGAACTTCTCTGTTGGCATTGAACTTTGCTAGAGATGTGACATCAGAGGCCAGCCTGGTCTTTCCACTTATTTGGTGACTTCTTTTTCTACTAGGATGCCTATCGGATTATTTATTAATTTTCTGTCTCCCTCCCCAGTGTATTTATCAGAGCTTAACACACAAAGATAAAAGTCCATACAACGTAGGCCTCTGGCTCAGTGAACTATCATCCTGCAGAAACTCACAGGTCAGGGAATAGGAGACCAGCAGAGTCTCCGAGTTCCCCCCACCCCACCCCAGACCTCCTTCCAGTCAACCCTTAAGCTTTCCTTTCTGCCTGGAAGGTAAGCAGTGTATTCACTGCTAGTGTTATCACTTAGTTTTGCTGGGTTTGAATTTTGTATAAATGGAGTTATTCAGTATGTATTCTCATTTCTTTCCCTTGACATTATGTCTTGAGAGCGATCCATATTGTTGCATATAGGTATATTTCATTCATTTTTATTTCTCCTGTTTTATGAATTATCTAGCCTCAGCCCCATTTCTCATTCGAGTTATGTATTTGCTAAGGCAAAACCCCTCTCCCTTTTCACACCCTCCCCACTCAGGGCCATTGGTGGAATTAGAGACCCGTTGGGTGCTGATGTGGCCCCAGTGCGTCCTCTCCCTCTCCTCACATCCCTGCTCACATAGTAAAGGTGCTCACCCTTCAGCTCCTCTTGTTTGCGGTGGAATCGAGTTTCTCTTGGCATATTCACTGGCTTCCTTTCCTCCCAGCAAACACTTGTGCTTAGATATGAGCACTTCAACATGGGCTCACTTGGGACTTTTAGGATGGTTAGAAACATCTGCATGTTTCTATGTAGCTATGTGTCAGCTACCCGTGTTCCTCCTCTTTTCCTACTAAATTTCCCTGAAACCAGCTCCTGTTAATCAGAGTTCATGATATGAGATTGTGATCTTTCACTTGTTTCATTTAGAAATCGTTCTTTCCCTTCTCCCAGTGGATTTTTTAAAATTAATTTTTATTGGAGTATAGTTGCTTTACAATATTGTGCTAGTTTCTGCGGTACAGCAAAGTGAATCAGCTATATGTATACATGTATCCCCTCTTTTTTGGATTTTCTTCCCATTTAGGTCACCACAGAGCATTGAGGAGCTTTCCCTGAGCTATACAGTCAGGTTCTCATTAGTCATCTATTTTAAATATCCCAGTGGATTTTAAGGAAGGGGAACACACAGAAATGCTTCGACTCCATCCTGCTTAGCTGAATGTCTCAACAGTGACCTTAGGAGTAAGGACTTTCAAAATCTAAGGCCGATAGGAGAGATTTGCTGCAACGGGAGTACAGTGCGTCAACTTTGAGCTTCCTTTTGGTGCCATTCTGTCCCATCCGCCCCCACCTTCCAGCATGATGTCTACACCCTACTGTGTCCATCTTCTTGCAGGTTGGTCTCTCCTCTGTCTTGCTTTAGCCCTGATAACTGCCACCCTCGCTTCTTTGAAGCTGTTAATCTCAGAAGAGTGCTTTAACCAGGGGTGCCCATGGTGGTATGAGGCTAGCTTAATGTTCTCCTGTAGGTTTTTAATACCAGGGAATGGACAATTATTGGATGCTGCCTTCAGGGAGGAACTTAATATTATCATTGATCATCAAAAATCATCTGAAACCTGCCATCAGAACCCCTGCTTCTCTGCATCCCTGAGCTTGAGGAAGGTGCCCTTTGTTCTGTGATGTCCGATTTGGTGCCCATATGACACCTGAAGACTGAGCCCTAACAAAGAAAAGACCCTTCCTTACAGAGTATACACAGGGACCTCCCTGCTAAGACTTCAGGTTTTCAGTGCAGGGGGCCCAGGTCCCATCCCTGGTCAGGGAACTTGATTATGCATGCTGCATCTAAGAGTTCTCATGCCACAACTAAGACTCAGTGCAGCCAAATAAGTGAATTAAAAAAAAAAAAAAAACTTTAAAAAATAATAACAAATAAAAGGTTATCTTCCTAAATTATCCTCTAATATTCCTAGTGTTCTCATAGAAAAAAGAGTTTACACAGTTTGAAGATTTAAAGTGACACCAGCATTCTTGACAAACTGTTTTATCTAAAGGATGAAAGAATACTGGGTATTATATAATTAAAGAGAAACTTAACTTTTCTCTATGATTATCTCCTTCTCTTTCTGATCTATCAATATGGTACCTGTAGTTGCAAACGCAAAGAATGGTAGAGTCAGATTGCACTTTATTCCCCTAACTCAAATTATGTCAACTACTATAGTAAGTTATATATATAACTGTACAGTACTTTGAGTTATGTATAAGTCATGTGCTCTTGCTTGAGACCTTAATTTCCTCTAACTTCTGTTCTCTGTAATTTTGTCTATTTGCCTCTTCTGTAAACGCTTGAAAGTGAAAGTGTTAGTCACTCAGTAGTGTCTAACTCTGTGACTCTTTGTGACCTCCTCTGTCCATGGAATTCTCCAGGCAGAAATACTGGAGTGTGTAGCCATTCTCCAGGGGAATCATCCCAACCTAGGGATCGAACCCAGGTCTCCTGTAGGCAGATTTTTTACCATCTGAACCACCAAGGAATTTATGATTAATCAGGAACAGATATGTAGGGCAAACTTTGTGTTGCTCCAATTACTCAGCTGTTAAGAAAGTGAAGATAGTGGCTGCTTTGAGCTGAATTGGGTCCTTACTAAAAACTCATCTTGTAAAGCCCTAAACCCAGTACCTTAGGCACGACTTTGGTTAGAGATAGGGCCTTAGAGATAATATCATTTAGAGATATCCCTGGTACCTTAGTTGGTAAAGAATCCGCCTGCAATGCAGGAGACCCCAGTTCGATTCCTGGGTCGGGAAGATCCACTGTAAGGGATAGGCTACCCACTCCAGGGTTCTTGGGCTTCCTTTGTGGCTCAACCAGTAAAGAATCCATCTGCAGTGCAAGAGACCTGGGTTCGATCCCTGGGTTGGGAAGATTCCCTGGAGAGGGAAAGGCTACCCACTTCAGTATTCTGGCCTGGAGAATTCCATGAACTGTGTAGTCCATGAGATCCCAAAGAGTCAGACTGAATGACTTTCATTGCACTTCGCTTCAGGGCCTTTAAAGAGGTGATTAAGTTAAACCAAGTCCCTTAGAGAGGGCGCTAATCTAATTTGACTGATGTCCTTATCAGAAGAGCAAGTTTGGACACAGAAAGGGTTGTGCTCCCAAGAGGAAAGGCCTTGTGAGGACAGAGCGAGAAGGCACAGTCTACAAGCCGAGGAGAGGAGCCTCAGGATAAACCACATCTGCTGACACCTGGTCTCAGACTTCCAGCTTCTAGAACTGGGAGAATAGATTTCTGTTAAGCTGCCCAGTCTGTGATGTAGGATTATGGTCGCCCTAGCAGACTAATGCAGTAGCAAGTGAAATGACTCCTAAAAGCCAGTTTGTTTTCTGCAGGTTGTGTGCATATAGGGAATTTTGTGTGATAAACTGTATGTTTTATATTATTATCATGGGCACGTGCTCTTTTAGGCATAGCCAGCCAGTGGCCCTGATGCCAGTGCACACCAGAGTACATTTATCATCATTACTGTCCTTTTTCTTTGAAAGGGAAGAGAAGGGAAGAAGGAGGAGGAATTGAGAGGAAAGAAATGAGCAAACAAGTAGGTCCTTTCTTACTGTTGCCCATGGCACGTAGGAAGGAGCAGAGCTTGGTTTGAATCTCAGCGCTACCATTTTCTGGCTCTGTGGCCTTCAGGAAAGAGTGGCATATTCCCTGAACCTCAGTTTCCTTAACTGTCAGGCACCTTCTCAGTTTACATGTTCCTTTATGAGCACATGCATAAGAGCATCTAGTCTCTGGTCCATACCTGCAAAAACAGCATTTCCCCCATTTCTTGGTTAGTAGTTTATTACTGAAGCTGAACATTTGTCTTTTTAAAACAGTTTTTATCTATCTGTTTGGCTCCATCAGGTGTTAGTTGTGTCATGTGGGGTCTGTGGTTACAGCATGCAGACTCTCCAGTTGCGGCATGCAGGCTTAGCTGCTCAGTGGCTTGCGGGATCTTAGTTCCCCAAGCAGGGGTGGAACCCATGTCCCCTGCATTACGAGATGGATTCTTAACCACTGGAGCACCAGGGAAGTTCCCAGTCCTTTTCCTTGTATTTTTCTGAGAGGGTGAAATTGCATTGTGCTTTCTGAAGATAACCACTAACAGTCTTCCAGGTTGACCTGCCTTTGTGTGCCGGCCACAGTGCTTTCAGTCTTTGCTCTCTGCCCCTCCTAAGCATCAGTTCCATGTCCAGCTCAGTCACATCTCTAATGTGTGTCATTACTGCCCTACCTGGGGGTGGGGGTTATCAGTATCTGTGGTCGGGGCTGGGTGAGATGTAGATCAACAAGTGTGCAGTTGTTTTTAAAGCCCTTTCACTTTTAGGCATATGATAGACACCCTTAGAGGGATATGGAGCTTCATCCTGTTTGAGAAGGACACCCCTATCCTGAATAAGACACCCGAGAAAGCAAAATGAGTAAGACAAAATTCCCATCCTGTTTAATGGGGGATACTGAAATGGAAACAGTTTGGCCAAAGAGATAATTATAAATTGTAATAAGCACTGCAGAACAAGCAAACAGGTGCTGTGACAGTGAAAAATCATAGGGATCAACTTTGCAGTGGAGAAATCCAGGCAGGCTTCTCTGAAGAGGTGATACTGAACACATTGCATTTTACCAGGAAGCACAGGGGTGGAGGCGTTTATGTAGGTGCAGAAGCAAGAACATAGTATATTTGGATCGTTGCAAGTAAATCACACATTGTTTGATGGAAAGTACCTCTAGATGTCCTGTAAGTGATTTTGTGTGATACTGTTTTTAAAGTTTAGTTGTTTAAAAATTTAAGGCTATGGTTCTGAGCACTGTGGAAGCCTAGCGTATTTATGCTGCTGCTGCTGCTGCTAAGTTGCTTCAGTCCGACTCTGTGCGACGCTATAGACGGCAGCCCACGAGGCTCCCCTGCCCCTGGGATTCTCCAGGCAAGAACACTGGAGTAGGTTGCCATTTCCTCCTCCAATGGAGGAAAGTGAAAGTGAATTCCCTCAGTCGTGTCCGACTCTTAGCGACCCCATGGACTGCAGCCTACCAGGCTCCTCTGTCCATGGGATTTTCCAGGCAAGAGTACTGGAGTGGGGTGCCATCATCACCTTCTCTGGTATTTATGCTAGACATCACCATTTACTGTTTCATGTTTACATCATCAGCTAAGGGGACCATTTGTTCTTATATGCTGATGTCAAGTTATGGCCAAACAAAACCTTTTTCCTTTTTGAACAACTCTTTAAGTCTCCAGATCATTCCCTGGTTGTCCAGTGGTTAAGGTTTTGCCTTCTAGCCCAGGAGGTGTGAGTTCAAACCCTAGCTGGGGAGCTGAGGTCCCATATGCCTCATGGTCAAGAAGCCAAAACATGCAACAGAAGCAATAATGTAACAAATTCAATAAAGACTCTAAAAATGGTCCACATCAATAACAACAAAAAAAAATCCGTGTCCGACTCTCTGCAACCCCGTGGACTGTAGTCTACCAGGCTTCTCCATCCATGGGATTCTCTAGGCAAGAATACTGGAGTGGATTGCCATTTCCTTCTCCAGGGGATCTTCCCAACCCAGGGATCGAGCCCAGGTCTCCCACATTGCAGGCAGACGCTTTAAGCTCTGAGCCACCAGGAAAGCCCTTAAAAAAAAAATTAGTAATGTATAAAAAGGCACATATAAATTTGTTTACTCCATAAGGATATCATTAATCTTTAAAACAACGTTTGCATTTGAAAATATATTAATTCTACTTCTCCTTTTTCTCACAATTTTTTGTGATGATAATGATGAGGAATATCAGGATACTCTAATTTGATAGCAAGTTGGAATCTTGGGATTAACAACACTGTGTAAACTAGTAGCAATGAGAGAAGTTGTTTAGAATTGCCAATGCCTGGATTGGCTCATTTGAGCTCTATTTTCTTGTAAACAAGTTGAGTCACTGTAACAGCTTCACATGTTAAAAAACGATTTTGTATTTGTGGATTGTTTTTTCCCTTGAGTTAGAGTATTATAGTACGTTTGTTCCTTTTTTATTGTTTAACTGTGACAGTATTTCATATTTTTAACCCAAGACAGTTGGCCTTCCAAAAATACTGGAAACCAATTCATGATGTCATCATGCTCACCCAAATCCCAAATTGTAGCAAAACTCCTTTTTCTCTGTTATTTATAGTTAATGCTTTTTCACACGTGAAATGTACCAAGTCTTGTAAATTGTCTAAGATCCTTAGGAGGCTGGTACTTTTATCTCTTGAGTGATACAGTTATTTTGCTTTGATTTTTCTTAAACTTTAATGTTAAAGTTTTTAATTGTATTAGTTTATGTCTGTGGCCTGGGCTTGACTCTGGATTAGCACTAGACTAGAAAGTACTCTTGTTTATAGTAGTTTGAGATACTTGCCTTTTATCACTTATACTGAAAGAAAGTAAATAGTTATAAAAGTTAGAAACAGCAAAACTAATATAACATTATAAAGCAACTAGACCCCAATTAAAAAAAAACACTAAAAACAAGTAGAATCATCAGGTTTTTTTCTACTTTATATTCTATTATGTCTTTTCTGCTATAATATGTAGTTTTTGCTTTTATCGTATTTTTGAAGTCCTCAAGTAGGTGAATGTGTGTATATGTGCATGCGTGTGTATGTATATATTTGCACACATGGAAATACTGCTTTTGCATAGTTGTGGGTTCCCCCCCCCCATTGCATTTTTCCTCTGAGTTACAGTTGCTTAACTAATGGGAAAATAAGTTTCATCAAAACAGATTAAAATGAATTGTTAATGTATAACCTGAAACACATTTGCCTCTTCTTTGACATGAATAATGTTGAATTCACTGGAAACTGAGTTACAGTTGTTGTAGTTTTATTCATGTAGATTTAGCATTTGTGTCACTCACAGTTCTTAATTATCTTAGTACGTATTTTATGTGGCATAATATCTGCACTCTTATCATCTATAGCCTCTGCAGAGAGTGTAACACATGGCACCAAAGTAATAAAAATATAAGCTCCGGAGTGAGAAGCAAAGCTGAAACAAGCCGTTTTTACATATAACTTAAGTTTAGGTTCTGTGTAGTAGGCTGATCCCTTACTTAACCTTTAATAAAATTGGATTCAAGGGTATTTATATATAAATAAAAAATAAAGTTAATTTCATTTCATACTTCCATAGGAGCAAATGCCTAGGCATGTATTTCAGTGACATTTAAACTTCAGCATCAGTCCTGTTGGCTGAAAAATCGCTCTGCTTTTTAAACAACTGTTTTTAAGTTTAAATATTAAAGCTCTAAGTTGTTGCCATTTGGGAAGGTGATTAAGATGATAATTATTAAGATTAGGTGATCATATTTGTACTGATTGAATCAGCCTGTATTTGACCTTTTATCTCCTGTGAACTAAAGTCATTTTCACTTCTTACGTAATTTGGAAATGGAAATCTGATACACATCTGGATGTGTTTAATACTCCATCTCCATCAGCCCCGCATACCCTGCAAACTTCCATTAATGTGTTCTCCAGTTGTATGTGCATCTCAATTGTGGTTGGATTCTTTTTTAATATTTGTTACTTAATTATTTAATATTTATTACTGTGCAGCATGTGAGATCTAGTTCCCTGACCAGGGATGAAACCGGGCCCCCTGCATTGGGAGCACAGAGTCTTAGCCACTGGATTACCAGAGTGTGGTCAGATTCTTTATGTCAGTTAGTGAGCGTATCTGTACACATGGAGTCTCCCAAGTGCAGTTACAGATGTTGGGTGAAAAGGGAGGAGCCTCAGATCTGGGGGCCACCCGGATCCAGTGTTGTCATTTGGTGCAGATATCATGGTGTTCAGGAAGGGGTGAGACATGGGAGAGACAGGGGTATAATCTCCTTGCCTCCCACCCCCTTCCTTCCCTAGAGGGCAGCCTTTTGAAACTGTTGGAGACGCTTGAGACCCTCAGAAGTGCTTTGACTCAGTCCTGACGATTATAAAATATGAGTCATGGCTATTTCTTTGTAGTAGTATAGATATTTCCTTTTAAATGATAAAGATCAGAAGAGACCAAAAACCCAACTCCCCCTTTTGAGGAGCCTGGAGCAAAAGCAGCCTACTACACATGCCCCCTGCACTCAAAACCACCTAAGAGGTGGGCAAAACTCCTAAGTCACGCCTCTAGCCCTGGATACACCCTTACCCTCAGCTCATGTAAGGAACAAGCTTGCCCCAGCTGACAAGCAAGGCAGTCTGTTGATTGTTCTCACTGTCCCCAGTTGCAGCAGGGGCCCCAAGAAAGCCTTGCCAGGAAAAAAAAAAATTGAAATATACCAGTATCCACTCCCTGGCCCTGGTACACACCACCTGTGATCTGCTCCAGTCGCCTTGTCTGGGATTCCTCACCCATATGCAAACCTGTTCATCCTTTTTCTCTGATAAGAATTTCCCAGGATAATTTCAGTTCTCTGAAGCATGTAGTGATTTTCCTCAACAATTCTGACTTAATGAAATGTTATTATTTTTAAAATAGTGATTTGTTCAGTGTGTAATTACACAAGATTTTATTCTTTTTTAAAAAGACAAATACCATATGATATTACTTACATGTGGAATCTTAAAAAAGGTACAGATGAACCTATTTTCAAAATAGAAATAGAGTCACTGATGTAGAAAACAAACATATGGTTACCAAGGGAGAAGAAGGGAGGAATAAATTGGGAGAGAGGGGTTGACATATACACAGTACTAAATATAAAATAGATAACTAATAAGGACCTACTTTATAGCGCAGAGAATTCTACTTGATACTCTGTAATGACCTATACAGGAAAAGAATCTAAAACAGAGTAGGTACACATATATGTATAACTCGTTCACTTTGCTGTACACCTGAAACTAACCCAACATTGAAAAGAAATTATACTCCATCAAAAAATAATTTTATAAAATACACGATCAATTTAAGCAAAAAAAAAAATAAAAAGAAAAACATCCAAAACCCTTGACCTTGTTTTCTGACTCTTGAATAGGGAAGTGCATGCTCTATATTAACAGGGTCTGTTGAAAATATTCACTATCATATTAATGAAAGCGTATCAGCCAAACACATTCCTCTGCCCAGGTATCTTAATTTGGACACAGAATTCCTGGAGGTAACAGTGATGATTCTGGATTGTGGTTCTGATGATAGGGTTCTGGAACCTGTGAGAGAGGTAAAGGGTGTTTTTCTGTTTTTTTTCTCTCAATGTTCTTTAAACCGTGTCATAATGTTGACTTTTCCAGCAACACCTCAGTACCTTTTTGCAGGAAGAGGAAAATGTTTTATGTGTCCTGTACTGGGAACACCAGTGGCTTTTAAAGAGTCAGATAACCTGGCCTTTGAATCCCACCTTGAATATGGGGCTCAGCCTCCCTGAATGTTAGTTGTCTCTTCCTCTTTAAATGAGATAATAGTGATACTTTTCCGTGCACAGTTGTTGTTACTCCTTGAAACAATGTGGAGCTCCTGAAGCAGCACCTGGTGCATAATATATGCTCCGCAGTTAATAGCTATTATAATTATGATGCAGGTGATACTAATGTTAGCATTCACTACTTTATGGAAGCTTTTGTGTGTTTTTTTTAACATCTTAATAGAACTGGTAGTAGTATCTGAAAATTCAAATTTTTTTTTTAGTACTCTAAATAGATTTAATATTTGGGAGCTGCTTTATTTAAGCTTTTAAAAACATTGATTGCTTAATTTTTTTTATTATTATAAATAAACGGAAACTTTCTAAGTATGGTCCCTAGAGCAGACATCATCATCCCCTAAAGTGAAAGTGTCAGTCACTCATTCTTGTCCAATTCTTTGGGACCCTATGGACTGTAGCCCTCCAGGCTTCTCTGTCCATGGCATTCTCCAGGCAAGCATACTGAAGTTGGGCTGCCATTCCCTTCTCCAGATCTTCCCGATCCAGGGATTGAACCTGAGTCCTCTGCATTGCAGGCATATTCTTTACAGTTTGAGCTACCAGGGAAGCCTAAGGACTTGTTAGAAATGTAAACTTTGGGTTTTATCCAGGTGCTCCTAAGTCAGAAACTCTGGAGGTTTTCCAAAGGCCTCCAGGAAATTTTGATGCCCATTCAAGTCTGAGAATCACTGCTTTAGAATAACTGGGAAGCTCAGTAGAGAGTGATTCTCCCCTTCAGAAATAACCACTATTAAGAAGAAAGAAGTCTTTTCTCTTGTGTATGCACATGTGTGTGTGTTCTTCTAGTTTGGTTTTTTTTTTTTTTTT
>SJYQ01011765.1:90579-123597 GCA_006410935.1 Redunca redunca
TTTTTTTTTTTTTTTTTTACTTTGTTTTACTTTACAGTACTGTATTGGCTTTGCCATACATTGACATGAATCCGCCACGGGTGTACATGAGTTCCCAATCCTGAACCCTCCTCTCACCTCCCACCCCATATCATCTCTCTGGATCATCCCCGTGTGTTCTTCTAGTCTTTTTCCTACACATATGTATATAAACTTGTTTTAAACATAGATCATCTGATGTGGGTTTTATAGCCTACATTTCAGCCTTCAATGCTGTGTCATGACCATTAATCCATGAAATCGTTTTTAACTGTATGACGACATACTCTGCCATGCTAAGAGTGTCTTGTAATATATTAACCAACCCTTCAGTTATCTGAGTTGTTTGCAGATGTTCTGGAGGAGCACAAGCAGCATAAATGAAATTTTGTATTCATAACACTGTGAATATCTATGTATCCTTAGCATAATTTTTTCTTTTTTTTTCTAACTTTGAGATATAATAGACATACAGCACTGTGTAAAGTATACAGAATACTGATTTGACTTACATATATTATAAATGATTACCACAATATGTTTAGTTAACATCCATAGGAAAGGAAAGGAAGAAAAGGAAAGTCGCTCAGTCGTGTCCGACTCTTTGCGACCCCATGGACTGTAGCCTACCAGGCTTCTCAGTCCATGGGATTTTCCAGGCTCCAGGGGATCTTCCCGACCCAGGGATCGAACCCAGGTCTCCCGCATTGCAGGCAGATGCTTTACCCACTGAGCCACCAGGGAAGCCCATTAACATCCATCCTTTGATATAAATACAAATGCTTTTTTGAATGAGAATTCCTTTAAAAATATTTAGTTGAGTTTTACACTGGGAAGGAATCTTAGAACTTATCAGTCCTGATATCATTCTTTCACAGATGAGAAAACCAAAGTTGAGTGCTTAAATGACGTCCAAGGATATATGAGTAGTTAATGAGAGATGTAAGAGTTGAACCCAAATGTACTGACTTCTTTTAATATTTCTTACGAATTTTGATTGGAATACAGCTGCTTTACGACATTGTGTTGGTTTCTGCTGTACAGCAAAGTGAATCAGCCGTATGATACATACATGACCTCTTTTTTGGATTTCCTTCCCAATTGTCACCACGGTACTGAGTTCCCTGTGCTATACAGGAGGTTGTCATTAGTTTTATCTGTTTCATACATAGTAGTGTATATGTGTCAGTCCCAGTCTCCCAATTTATCCCACTTTCCCTTCCATCCTTGGTGTCCAGAAATTTGTTCTCCACACCTGTGTGTCTGTTTCTGTTTGGCAGATAAGTTCATCTGTGCCATTTTTCTAGATTCCACATATGTGCTGACTTCTTTTGCAATCAGTTCTTTCCTCCACTCACATCATGTTGCTCTTCATCAAATAAGATAGTTGGTTTCAGTTTCAGAATTCTTACACATCTGTACTTGGAATAGATTACCGAAGGGTGTGATACCTTTATTGATCTTATAAGAAGTTGTGATTGCTGGAACTTATTCCTTGAACATCCATTTATTTAGACTATGTTGTTGATATTCAGGGATGTCTCCTTGGGATCTCTGGAGTAACTGGGGCTTTCTCATTGGTGCTTACATTTCCAACTTCCCAGGCAGTCAGAACATTGTCCTTGTACTGGGGGACTTCCGTGGAAGGACAGTGAGGGCTGGGAGGATGCTGCATGACCTAATGTGCTCTGGGACCTGACCCTCATGGGGTGCTGCAGACTGCCACCCTTCAGTCTTCTAGGGAATGAAATCAGCATTCCTAAATTTTTTCTTGGCCCTGCTTTTTGCTTTTAATTTCACCTATTTTTATTTTATTTTTGGCTGTGCTGGGCCGCCTTTGCTGCCTGGGCTTTCCTCTAGTTGCAGCAAGCAGGGGCTATTCTCTAGTTTTGGTGCATGGGCTTCCCATTGTGGTTGCTTCTCTTGTAGAGCACAGCCTCTAGGGTACAGACACTTCAGTGGTTGCAGCTCCCAGGCTCAGTATTTGTGACGCGCGGGGTTAGTTGCTTCATGGCATGTGGGATCTTCCTGGATCAGGGATCGAACCCATGTCTCCTGCATTGGCAGGCAATTCTTTATCACTCAACCACCAGGGAAGCCCCGTGGCCCTACTGTTGATCACAGACCTTTGAGAAGTTTATGAACTTGGGGGCCCTTTGCTTGAAAGGGTACTACCAGGCAAATGTATGTTTATTTTGCATTCTATTTCAGCAGATACAATGTAGGAGACCCCAGTTCGATTCCTGGGTCGGGAAGATCTGCTGGAGAAGGGATAGGCTACCCACTCCAGTATTCTTGGGCTTCCCTTGTGGCTCAGCTGGTAAAGAATCTGCCTGCAGTGTGGGAGACCTGGGTTCAATCCCTGAGTTGGAAAGATCCCCTGGAGATGGGAAAGTTTACCCACTTCAGTATTCTGGCCTAGAGAATTCCATGGACTGTATAGTCCATGGGGTTGCAAAGAGTCAGACACAACTGAGCGACTTTAACTTTCAGGAGATGAATTCCCTGAGTGAATCTCTATTTTAGACAAATCGTTTTCCAGTATACATCTTTCTCTTCTCTGCAGATTTCGCTTAACATAATATTTTATATTGATGTAGTGCTTTCCAGGGTAGAGAATGACTTTGTATACCTTTGGGCTCCTGTTCACAATCCTGTCAGTTGGTACCATTATCCCCACTTGGCAGATGATGAAACTGAAGCTCAGAAAGCACAGGGATTTACCCAAGGTCATTTGGTCAGAAAGCCAGTGAATGGTATGTGGCATCCAGAGCCAGACCCACTGGGCTTTAGAATATACTTCCTGGGGACTTCCCTGGTGGTCCAGTAGCTAAGATCCAGTGCTCCAAGTGCCAGGGCCCAAGTGCAGTCCCTGGTCAGGGAACTCTAGATCCCACATGATGCAACTTAAGACCTAGCACAGCTAAATATATAAACAAACATCTTTTTTTTTTAAAAAGAACATGCTTCCTGATGTTACATAAACAATAAAAGGGAAATCTGTTAAGCAAAAGTAAGGTGTTTTTCTCCCACCTTTAGAAGAATAATGGGGAAATCCTACACAAAGGCCAGGTCTACAACATGAGTTATTCATTGGACCTCCATGGACAGGGACTTGCTGAATAAAGCAGCAATGGTGGTGAGCCCTCAGGATGCCCATGGCTCTGTTGATAGGGAATTGTATTTACCAGCGACTGAGAGACCTTTCCTAGTCCATCTTAACCTGGAACACAGATGTCACATGGCCAAGAAGGGCACTGGGGAAAACTGTAAAATGATATTTTTCTTCGTTCTTTAAAAGGGCCTCTGGACTCCTCCACACAGTACACACATAAATCAGAGGCCGCTGCTGTTGAAGCCATTTGGCAGGGTGTGGAGCTTTTTAAAAAGTCTCTTTCATGTAAATTGTGTGCTTCCCTTGACTAGATCGGAAGAAACACAGTTTTAGTATGTTTCACAAAGCAGCAGTGCGTCGTATGTATTGAGAGCTAAATGCCTGTTTTAAAAATGTGTTCCCAGAAGGCTAAGCAGACAATTGCCAGAATGACAGTGTGGCCTCGAATTCCCCACAGAATAAATTTGAGAGCTGTCATGAGACATTCCAGCCTACTTGGACTGCATCGATGATGCCCAGAAAAAGCAGCAGCCTCAGACCCTGTTTCTCAATCCAGTTAGGGCTTAGCAGACCATCAGGCTGTTCCTGCAGAGGGATAATGCGATTTTAAATAAAAGGCGCTGCCTTTGTACTAATTAGCATCCGTCTTGTATTTTGAATTATTTTTGATGATATCCTTTTCATTCACCTTATTCTTATTGTAAAAATAATTCATACTTGTAATCACATGGAGTTCTTGAGAAAGAAAATAAACAATTTACCCTTTTATTTGGTGAGTTCAAATCCCCTCCCCACCTTCATTTCCCCTCTTTGAGAAAACCTGTATTAACAATTTGATATATGTCCTTCTCTTCTCTTTCTCACTTAAACATTTCCTCATATACCTAATATGAGATTTCTTTCTTCTATACTTTTTTTTTCAAAACTGAAATCATAACAAACTTAGTATACCCTGAATTTTTTAAAATTAAGGTGTAGATCTCTTTCTAAGTCAAAACATACAAGTCTTTGTCATTTGTTTTAATAAGCAGATAATACTTCATTGAGTAGCCATGTTATGCTGCTTCTCACCTATTGAACATTCTGGTTGTTCCCAGTGTTTTATTATAGCAAACATTTATTATTCCAATGTGAGCATACTTTTATAAGCCTCATGCTCGTTTTCCATTCAATGAAGTTTGTTGCTGAAGCGAAAAAGATAGAAGCTTTCCATCCCCAGCTGCCATCGTGCACTTCTGTAATTAGAAGCCTCTTACATAGTAATAAGCTTAGGGATCTGCATGTAGAATGTCTGTTTATATTTGGAGCAGCCCTGAATGTCGCTTTAATTTTGTGCTGGAGTTGTTGGTGGTTAGCTCCTGTGTGTGGATTCACTGCAGAGCAGAGGTGATCTCTCAGCTGTCATAATGTCCCATCTATACCCCTTCAGCAACGAATCAGTTTCCTGAGTTTCAGCAAATCCAGTATACTGATGATAGAGTACCCCATCAGCTACGGTTTGCTAGTTTTACCTTGTTAGACGATGGCCTTAGAGTTCCGTGAGCGAGGGAGCCTGGCTGTTAGCATGCACTCATTTAAAAAGTGTTCCGCAGATTTTGGAATTAGGGAGGGAGGGAATGATGCTTCAATGACATGAAAAATTTGCCCAGGTTGCCTTGATTGCTTAATATGCAATAAATGATGTTCCTGGCCACGCGTTTCAGGATTTGGAGTACTCAGGAAGAATTCTTATCAGTAGGATTATGAAACAACCCATTTCTGTACGTGCAAACAAGTCTGCTTATCAATGGGGCCACAAGGCCTGTTCCATCCGATCACATGTACATGTATCACTAGCGAGGGGAATGCTTGTTTTCCATGCTTTAGCCTTTACAAAAAATACAGTTGCGTGGCAGAGCTGCTGTTCTCGAGGCTCTGGAATGAAGTATATGTGGTTCCTTTGCAGGTAATAAAATGGAAAATCCAATTTGCAATTTCAGAAGCAGCCTGTGAGTGACAGATGATCTTAAGGGCAGTGCCGGTCAGAGGGTCACCACTCATCACGGTGCGGGCTGGCTCCCCACGTGGCTTGGGCCTCCCCACCAGAGAGCAAGCAGAGAGAATGTGTGTCTGGGAGGCAGCCAGCGTGTCCGCGGGCGCACCCCTTTCCAGCTTATTAGATCCGCTTTGTCACAGTGCTTAATCCTGCCGCCTGATCCTTGTTAGAACAGCACCCGAGCACTACTCAGGCTTCTAATAAAGGAGATGGGCGAGGACTCCTAACTGGAGCCAGCCAAGCGTGCGGCAAGTTAGGGCTCCCGCAGCCTGACTGACGGGACGCTGAGATGCTCCCTGCATGTTATTACTGCAGAGGGAACCCGCCTCAGACAGCTGATGGATGAGCGCGGCTGAGGTCGGAGGAACTTGTTTGCCGGGCCCTCAGGAGCCAGGTGTCAGCTTTTCACATGGGATGATGGCCGAGCTTTCTTCTAATTATCTTAACCCTCTTCTGAAATTGCTGCGTTCGTTCAGAGGGAGGTGAGAAAGCGAGAGACACCAAGCCAGCTGGGAGGATCGCAGCTGCACCGAAGCAGGTACTGCATCCTTCACCGGTGACATTAACTCAGAAAATAAAACAGGCATGTCCCCTTCCGCGGAGTCCGCTTACAGCTTGTAGAGTCGGTGCTGGCGCAGGCTCTGGCTCGTGCGGTTTCCATCTCTGTCATCTGTAATAGTTGCCTGCTTTAAGGTGCGCTGTGGACCTGAAGCATGGGTCTCGTGGTTCTTTGTTAAGAAAAGAGCATAGCATCCACCACAAAGCTACTGTGTGGTCTTACCACCCGCCCCTCCCACACACACCCCATGTCAGTGAACATGAATCATGCTTTTCTGCTAGGCTTCCCAGTTCCAGTATCCACGAAGCACCTGTGAATCTGAAGTTTGCTATTAAATCGACTGAGGATTGTTTGACACTAAGGTAAGTAAATGGGGGTGGGGGAGGGTAACTCCATCCCTCCAGCCTCCCCCTCCCCCAGCTAGAGTGCACAGATGAGTTTGAAGTGATAGAAATGAAAATGCTCACAAGCAGCCTCTGGTCCATTCTGTGTACCCCAACTTTCATAAGTTTCCTCTTCCCCGAATCAACCACATCCAGCTTGCATCCCGCAGTTCCTGCGTGCTCCAGTTAGCAGGCGTCATTAGCATCATCCTCTGCCTCTTGCGTCTCCATTGATAGTGCTTAAATAGAGACATGGCTAGGGACTGACAGCTCTCTGGAGGGTCTGAGGTCTCAGACAAGAGGGCCCAGGGTACAGAGCTGACCTCCTTTCTTGACATTATTCCCCCAGGTCTGTTTTCCATATATGGCAACCAGGGAGCATCAAACTTTAGTACATTATCTTTAGAGGATTACCATTAAAAAGACTACAGGCTTAGTCAGAGGCTGTTACTAAGTGAACATGAGACGAAGTACATTGGAAAGCAGGTTTGTAGGTTGCTGGTAGGAGAGTACAGGCTGTTCTTTCCTGTACCTGTATGATGAGTTCCAGGATGATCCATTAAAACCGGTTCATAACATACCTGTACTTTTGGATTAGTGGGCATGGTGCCGATCAGGGTTCGTGTCCTTCCCCAATCAATAGAAACTGACTAGAGGCCAGACAAATTCAGGCAAGGCTTTATTGGGGCTCCTGTTGCAGCAGGGAGGAGTGAGAACAGGTGAAAGGTTCCCTTGCTCATTCCCCAGGAGTGAGGGAGCTGGTTCTTACATGGGCTGAAGACAGGTGTCCAAGGATCGGGCTGGAGGGGTGGCTTAGGGGGTTTGCCCACCTCTTAGGGGGTATTGAGTGCAGGGTAGGGTCCACAGTACCCTGTTTTTGCAGTTGCCAACACCTAATTTATGCTCCAGGCTCTTTAGAAGTGGCAGTAGGGCTTTTTTGGTCTTTTTGTATCTTCTGTCCATGTTTGCCCCAGCTGTGCTTGCACACACTTGCTTTTAGTCCCATATAGTTTCTTTGTCTTGTGTTCCTCCAGGAGAGGTATGTCTAGGGGGAAGCCTTGCAGCAAATGGCCCCAGAAGCCAGTCTGTCTCAGGCAAACCCTGCACCTGCGTGGGAGGGAGCTTTGATGCAGTCTGGGAAAGAAGAGAGTCGTCTTCCTCTCCTGCTCTCCTGGGCCAATTTGGACAAACTGAGGCTTGTCTGTGGGGTCCTTCCGAAACTTTCCCTGGTCCACATTGCTCTCACACTGACCCAGAGCCCTGAAAATACAGCAAGCCAAGAAATCCTCTGTGCTCCAGACACAGCTACTTCTCCTCTTTTGACCCTCCTCCTCCCCCAGAGTTTTTATTTTTATTTTTTAAAGTCATTTTCCTGTGATACGCATCTGAACCAGAGGTTAAATAGGAAAGCAGTCCGGTTAAGTTAGTTCATGATAATGTGTGTGAACGACAGAGTCCAGGAAGCTTGTTCATCAGATACACTCTACCCATGGGAAAGTTAGACTGGAATTTTCGTTAGATTAACCAGTTTGGGGGGGATGAGGAAGAAAGATATTTAGAGCAGAGGCACCTCCATCAGGGAAATCTCCTTTGCTTAGAAATTAGTTCACATCTTTATGTAATTTATGCTTTTCATGGCTTTTTTTGTTGTTGTTGTTACCCATTTTAGAAGACATATTTTTTCTAAAGGTGTCATTATTTTTTTTCACAGTTGATTCCATGATAATGTAAGTGGGCAGGGCTCAGAGGTAGGAAGAGGATACTGAGTAAGTGTAGGCTGTCAGTTAAGTGAATGGTTTAAGAAAGAGGCTTTTACCTCTAGTAACCCCCCAACTTTTTAGAGAATTTCTGCCCTATGGTTACTATCACCTGGTCAGTCAGCCCTTCCCTCAGTAACCATGCTGCCTAAGGACACTGCACAACATAATATACTGTGCATTTAAAACACAACATGTCAGGAACTTCCCTGGTGGTCCAGTGATTAGGACTCTGAGCTTCCAGTGCAGGGGGGCACATGTTCAGTCCCTGGTCAGGGAACTAAGATCCCACATGCTGAGTGGCACAGCCGAAAAGTATTTTAAAAACTTAAACATGACACTTCAGAAATACAGGCTTGTTTGTGAATTTAAGACTTTCCCCAGAAACTTCTGTTCTATTCATTTTTAGGAAATGTGGAAATTGGAGAAAAAGAAGTAATGAGACAATGATATGGACAGGAGGACATAGGGTATAGCAAATGAGGAAATAAGAGTTATAGCAAAATTTAAACAAGTAATCAGTTTGATTCTTGGGAAGCTGAAAAACTTGTCTCTTGTCCAGGTAAAGATAAAAGCAAAATATGTGAACAGCAGTCCACTGCCAGCCGTGTTACACCTTCGTAGGATACTTGCCTAAACCCAGTATGTGCAACATTTGCATTTCCACTTATCCCAAGCAGTTTTCTGACTCACGGTGTAGAGAATAAAGCCCGTTAATTTCCCAAGTGATTAAATATCTGACTAATGATGTTTAACCATTAAGATGAGGAAATTGACAATATTGATAATCTTGGAGAGAAATGTATCTGCTTATTTTTGTACTTAACCAGCAGATTTTTAATAGCTTTGGAAATATCATGATGGATTACTCTTACTATTTCATAATATCGCTTTTCTTTAAAAGCATTTTATGAAACAAGGATCACTTTTCCATTGGTCTGTTTTTCCTCTGTTATTCCAGATAGCTTCACATTCATTCAGGCACCCCTCTGAGATAACTGTAGTTTGCATTTCAGACCATCACAATAAAGCAAATAGCACAATAAAGCAGATTACTCAAGTTTGTTGGTTTCCCACTGCATATAAAAATTTTATTTATACTCTACTGTAGTCTGTTAATTGTGCAATAGGGCCACGTCTACAAATGTACATGTGCTGTGTGCTGTGCTTAGTTGCTCAGTTGTGTCTGACTCTTTGTGACCCCATGGACTGTATCCCGCCAGGCTCCTCTGTCCATGGGATTTCCAGGCAAGAATACTGGAGTGGGTTGCCATGCCCTCTTCCAGGGGCTCTTCCCAACCCAGGGATCAAACCCAGGTCTCCTGCATTGTAGGCGGATTCTTTACTGTGTGAGCCACCAGGGGAGGCCAAGAATACTGAAGTGGGCAGCCTATCTCTTCTCCAGGGGATCTGCCTGACCCAGGAATCAAATTGGGGTCTGTATTGCAGGTGGATCCTTTACCAGCTGATCTACCTGGGAAGCCCCAAAATGTGCATACCTAGTTAAGAATTTCTTACCGACCGACTTCCCTGGTGGTTCATTGGTCAAGAATCCACCTGCCATTGCTGGGTCCATCCCTGGTCTGGGAAGATTTCACATACCTCAACTCAACCCGTTCGCCACAACTGCTGAGCCCGAGCTCTAGCACCCGTGAGCCACAGGTACTGAAACCCATGAGCTCTGGAGCCTGTGCTCGGCAACGAGAGAAGCCAGTGCAATCCGAAGCCTGCACACCGCATCTAGAGAGTAGACCCCACTCACCGCTGCTAGAGAAGGCCCATGCACAGCACCCAAGACCCAGTGCAGCCAAAAATAAACAAATCTTAAAAATTTTCTTACTGATAAAAACTGCTGACCATCCTCTGAGCCTTCAGTGACCTGTAGTAGTAACATCAAAAATCACCGATTACCGATCACCATAACAAAAGTAATGATAAAAAGGCTTAAAATATGGAGAGAATTACCGAAATGTGACCCAGAGACACAAAGTAAGCAAGTGATGTTGGAAGAATGGCACAGACAGACTTGCTGGATGTGAGGTGGCCGCAACCTTCACTTTATAAAAAATGTCATTAGTATGTGCAGAGCACAATAAAGTGAAGCATTGATACAACAAGGTCTGTCAATATAACAAAAAGAAGGCAGATTCAGAGTGTCATCATTTCTTTTAAGAAAAAATACTGCATCACTGTCCTAGTAAACATTTTCTTCTCATTTCTGAAGTTCAGATTAGCTGGGAAATGATGTGCTTTATAGAATGCTTGCATCCTTAGAATATGTTTTCCATATCCTGAAGTTACTTGTTATGACAGAATTCGCAGTTGGAGCCTCAGAACAGGACAGAAATGGTACTAAGGTTGTGTTCTATAGAGAATAATTGCTAGGTGTCTGTGTTCAGAAAGCTTAGAACTGTAGACCTAGGGTCTGAAAAGGGACTTCTGCAGTAGGACTTTGAGGACAAGGATGTCGGTGAGCCAGCTGACTGCCATTTAAACCACATGCAGCTCTACTGGGTAACATCTCTGTCTGTCTCTCTCGTAGGCAAGCATGTTCTTTGAAGCTCTTTCTCACACTTCCCTTTTCCATTTTCAAATATACCAAACAGAAAAACATACATAATCAACTGATCCAGCAACACGTGGTGCCTGATGCTGGCTGCCTTCATTAGCTCATGTTTGGTTGATCCAGACTGACACACAACCTGTTAGCGTCACCAAACACTGTAGAAATATATAAGAGATTTGGAGTCCGAAGGCTTAGATTCAAATCCCTACTCTGACATTTTCTGTTCCTAGAGATATTATTTAATTTCCCCAAGTTTCTGTGTTTTTTCTTACCTGTAAAGTGATGTCAATTACTGACTTTAGGGATTGCTGGAGAATCAAGGGAGGAAATGCTTTTTACAGGTAATTTGTGAATGGGTGTGAAGTCGCTCAGTTGTGTCCGACTCTTTGCAACCCCATGGACTCTAGCCTGTCAGGCTCCTCCATCCATGGGATTTTCCAGGCAAGAGTGCTGGAGTGGATTGCCATTTCCTTCTCCAGGGGATCTTCCCAACCCAGGAATCGAACCTGGGTCTCCCACATTGCAGGCAGACGCTTTACCGCCTGAGCCACCAGGGAATAGGTAGGATATATATGTGTGCATTTCTACCCTTAACCATGTTACTGAGATGCGTTTCGTGCTGATTCTGAGATGCTATGCTATTCGAGTGGGGCAGTGTTCTCATCTTTCTTCACTTGTGTCCTGCTTTGATGAAAAGTGGTGTTGATTGGATCAGGTTTCCACTGGACAGATGGTGCTGCACACTGTCAAGGTGAAATTGGGGGATGTCCTGATATTAAGGGTTCTCTCAATCCTGGAAGGCCGTTTTTGTTCCTTTAGTAAATACTGGAAAAAATGAAGCAAATGCTATATTTGTGTGAATTCCTTCCAAGTTTACTTCCTTCTTTTCTCTTTCTTCTACTCCCTCTCCCCTCTCTCCTTATCACCTTCCCTTCCTTCCTAATTTCTTGTGTCAGTATGCAATCACTGACATGGCTTGTAGACCAGCAATGACTTGGGCTAAATATTTTTAAAACAAATGACTCAGAAGATGCTTAAGGTTGTGCTATGGTTACTGGGCATGAATTACTTCTTGAATTTGATTTCTGTTGGTTGGATGACCTTCATTTTTTTTCTCTCCATCTTTTTAGGAAACTTGGATTTAACTGGTCAGAAGCAGATATTCAAAGCAGAGAACAATCCCTGGGTTACCCCTATCGCTGACCAGTTCCAGCTTGGTGTGTCCCATGTTTTTGAATACATCCGCTCCGAGACATACAAATAGTAAGTAGGCTATGATTTTCTGAAATAGACTGGTTTTATGGTATTTATAATTATGCCAGCTTAACAACCACACATAGTAATTGTCTTTATTTATATATTATTTTTCATTCACATTGTCAAGGGAAACTTATACTAGTTTTGTTTAGAAATCTTTTAAGGTATTAAACTGGCTGAATATTCATGGCACTAAGGAAATTCACCAGACACATTAAGATCAGAACATATTCTTTTCTCCTTTGAATGCAGAGAATAACAAATGTTGTGAACGAAATTGTTAAGTGGTTTATTTATAAAATCAGTAGAGCATACTAAGAAAGCATCATTCTCTTTTTTAATCTAAGAGAAAAGATAAGACAGAAAACGAGGAGGGATCAGCTGGCTTAAGTCACAGCATCAAAATCTTTCAGGTCCTTCCCTCCCGTCCAGGGCGCCCCTGGGGGGTCCAGCATTAAAACCTAAGTATTCCCGCCTCTCTTTTCCTCAGTGTGTTCAGGTGAGAAGGAATTCTGCCACTTCCACTTGGTCTGTTACTGTGTCTTCTGTTACTATTTCCTGCTCCTCCCACTCGCCACCCCGACACTGAAGTGATCATTTCTCTCAGTGCTTCAGTGACCCTCTAATGCTGAAATCTAGCCACCTCTAGTTTTAAGCAATTGCAAAAGACTTGAAACAATTCATAGTCAAGTTTAATCTCTTTTTGTGTCCAGTACCAACGTGTGAGAATTTAACATCCCAACTCTTAAGAAGACCTCGGGGTTCATTAAAGGCTGCAGTCAGTTTGGAGTCTCCCTTTTTTCCTCTTGGGTATCAGAGCTGTCCCCTGCCCCGCAGCTCAGCACGGCTTTCTCCGAATCTGTGTTGGGAGAGTGGGTCAGATTTAACTGGCAGGGCAGAGCCCTGGCCCAGGCATGGCCAGCGGTGGCCCTGGCAGCACGAGCCCCCCTGCTGCCGTGCTCCTGGTTACGCATCTGGGGCTCCTTTTGGTATTTCCAGCAGACAGAATCACAGAGAAGGTAAACTGTGAAAGAACAATGATATTCAAGCAGAGCAAACTGAAATTGCCAAAATGACTGCATATCCTTGTATATGAATGCAACTTGAAGCCTGGTTTAGGTTTCTTTTAAGATGATACCTTAATATTTTTTTTTTTTGACATCTTAGTATTTATCTTATGTCAAAATGAGAGATGTGTAGGGTCTGTGTTATTGTTTCATGAACCACAGAGATATGAGCAATTATTATACATATATAGTTTTTTTTTCTTTAATGAACATAGCTCAGGGTTGGAAATTTGTTTAGTTCATCATGAAAATGTGTGAAAGTATAATTGCAAATTAGCTGTTTGTTCGTTTGGTTTCTCTTAAATTCTTAATTGTTGCTAACGTCAGCTTTAGATTAACCTCTAAAGCTTCATTAGTGAATGGAAGGTTATGCAGTGCTTTGGTTTGTAGGGTGGTGTACTGTTAGAAAAACATTGTACATAATAACTACAGAAAAATAAATAAGCTACTATTCATCCAGAATTGGGGGAAATACTCTGTTGTTTATCCTGGTTAATGATTTTTTAAATCTACCCTAATTTAGAATTTATACTAATACACTAATTTAGAATTTACAGAGAATTAGAATACAGTGCATCAGAAAGTGCTTCTAATTTTCATTTCATTTTTAAGAGATTACACTGTGAACGTATGGCTTTTGAGTACGTTAGAATCATTAGGCAATTAATCACCATTATGTGCTATTACAGGCAGTTTTTTTATTTGAACATCGTTAGGATTCTGGATAAAGGAGAGGTGTTGACTTAGTTTATTGATACTTTATTTGAAAGGGAATCTGTGATCCACTTAGTCCATGACATGTTTGGTGTATATATTCTTGTCTGTTTCAATAGCATTTTATATTGGAAGATCAGAGTCATCTAAGCAGTTTGCCCACGGGCTTATATTTTGAAGAATTTTGTTATCTTTTGTCCAGTTAAATCACCATGAAACAGCTTAGAGAAGCGTGGGAGAGCCATTGTCCCCTTTGTAGGGGTGCCAGTCAGTATTCTGTTCACTGATTCGAGAGGAGTATGTGCGCCTCTGCTGGGAGAATGCCCTTGACATTAAACTCCTGGGAGCAGGGACCTCCCTAAAGTGAATTCTCTCAGAGTTCTCCCCTTCTCCCCTCCTTGGGAAAGGGAAGAATGTTAACCACTTTCTGTATCCCAGCTTTCTGCCCCCGGTTCTCCCGGTAGATCAGTGACCTTCATTCCTTGATCAACATACCAGCCGGAAACAGGGACTGTGAACCAAGGAAGACACTGCTTGTTTTTTTAAAAAATATACTTGTGCAAAAATGCCATCACTATGTTTTACTGATTTTTATAATTTAAGGTCCTCTTTAAAAGAATAAGTATATGTTTGTATATCCTCATGTAACTAGAAATCAAACTTAATTCTTTTTTTTTAAACAGTCACTTCATAATTAGAGGACTTATAGGATTTCTCAACTCTCTGAAAAATTAAATCTAATTAGCAGATATTTGGCTACTTTTGTAAAGCTGTACATGTGATGACTTGCACGGAGGCAGTTTATATTTTATACTGATATTTTTTTAAACAAGGCAAATGTCTTATTTGGTACCTTAGTCTTAGATCCTTTATTCTAAAACCTGTAGTTTCTAATCTTCACTTTCTCATCTCTTTTTATATAAGTCACGTACACCCCTTCCAATTAAAAAATCCTTTTTTTAATATATTGATCTTTAGCTTGTCATAAAAGCGAATTTTAATTTTTTATTCTGGCACTTGAAATACCAATGAATCTGCTTTTTTTTTTCCTCCCCTTTCTAACCAATCGACCCATTACCTAAATGAGAGCATTAAGAACTCACCAGCTCATTTCATTTCCCTTCGTGTCCCTGGTTGAGGTTCAAGGTGACCTTCCTATTCCCAGCGCATCCTAAGAGGCCTTCCGAGTCTTGAGCAGCGACAGTCCAGGGAAGATGAATTATCTCATTTCCAGACTCTAACAGACTCCAAGAGGTGACATGGATGTTTGAAACAAAACAGGGAAGTCAGTGTTTAGGAGGAATTAAAATACTTGGCAGGGATTTAAGCGGATGAGGATGGAACAGGAGGGGATGTGGGCAGGTGTGGGCTGGGAGAGTGCTGAGAGGCGATTCTTCAGGAGGTTGTTTTGGGGGTACATTTGGGGCACTCATCGCATCCTGATGATTCCTCAGACGGAGCTCCCTCTGTTCATTTATCGTACTTTCAGCAAAGGGAACATATTGGCTGGTGTCATTGCGTTGACCGCTCGTTGTCACTTATTCCCTCTGTCAAAGGAACTGGCTCCGTCTGGATGTCGACGCTCAAACCCTACAAGTGCGTTAGCATTTTCGGGCTATTGTCGAGTAACTTCTGTTTCTATGAGAGTTATGATCAGATCGTCACTGCTTGTTAAGCTTCCAGGAGGCAGATTTTTTTTTTTTTGGTCGCCAAGAGGAGAAGTCAGATTGGAGTCAGGATCCTTGACAAGATTCTTTGTGAAAGGGAGTAACTCACACTTTGCACATTTCCATCAAGGAAGGTGGATGGAAACTGCAAGCCATTTTAAAAGCTGACACATTAACTCTTAACAAAAGAAGAGGTTTGACAAATGTTGAGCGGAAATGGTGTCAGTTGAAAGCGACATTTGGAAAACAGGCATTCTCATGAAGCCTGCAATTTGTAATGCCTGGCAGTCCTAAAGCCTCATTTCCAGGCTGGCATAACTCAAAAGCTCCTTCCCCGTCATTCTTCCCATCTTGTGACTTTCTTTGCTGTCCATCGAAAGGTGCCACACTCACTTGCTTTTCTCTTTTGTTTTTCAGTCCCATACAAAGACATTCATACTATTATTCAGGTTACTTAACAGAAACATTTTAACCAAGCAGTGCTTGGGGAGTGGTGGGCATTGATGGGAAAATGCAGGCAAATTTCTCTTCCCTTGGAAATCTGGCAAAATAAATCATCCTGTTAAGTTAAGGAGGAATAAGGACTTTGATTCTGCTTCATATTGTTTCTCAAGCTGTTTTACTTGCACAATTCAAACAAAGGAATGTCTTCTTTTGTTTTGCACCTTGGGCAAACCTGTTAGTCGCTAAGTCATGTCCGACTCTTTACAACCCCATGGACTGTAGCCTGCCAGGCTCCTCTGTCCATTGGACTTCCCAGGCAAGAATACTGGAGTGTGTTGCCATTTCCTTCTCCAGGGGATCTTCCTGACCCAGGGATCAAACCCACAAACTGGTGTGTCGTGCGTTGACAGGCAGATTCTTTACTGTCTGAGAATAGCCATACCTGGGCTTTCTTAACTACTATGTCCTGTAATAGCTGCTGACTTAGAAGGTCCTTACATAATAGATACAGCTGGTCTACCAAAAGGCTAAAAAATTTTGAACTTAATAGGTGATCCCATTTATTTAAGACAGCCCTTTGCAGAAGGAAATCCTGTCTAATAAAACTCTCCAAACATTATTTTTCGGGTGAAGTGTAAAAATGGATGCACTGCACAAGCAGATGGTTTTATAAATATCACAGAAGGCTGGAGGAGAGGGTTAATCTGCCAGGACCTTGCTAGCAGTTAGTGAGCTTCTTTTATGTAGTGACAATAGATATGCAAGAAGACAAAGACTTTTCCCTTTTCTTACTGTATCTGAAAATAGCTCTACCTAAGCCAGAGAAGCACACTATTTCTTTACATTAGACATGAAAAAGAAGAACCAATTTTTCCTAACTAAAGCCTTCAGACATAAAGATTGTTTTTAAAAGCAGACTGTGTATCATGCTTCTGGTAATTTATATTTCCTTTATAGATGCTACATGTGTGACTGTGGTTCTTCCTTTAAGTTAATAAATGGATTCTCACATTTCCTCCATAATACAAAAAATGATTCAAACTTTTGACATTTCTGGACCTATTTGCATGCAAATGTGTTCACTTAACAAACCTTGCTAAGAAATACCAAAGAGAAAAAGGAAACCCATAAAAATATGTTGTGTTTTGGATGGTACCATGTCAAATCCCTTATTTCATGTTAACTTTCAATGGTGAGAATTACATATCATTCCTTTTTCTCCGGCTAGTATGTTACCAATATAAGGAGCTGACAAATGTTAATTCCACTGAGTTAGGTCAGGACAGAACAGAACATCAACCTTGGTCTTTGACTTGGTCCGTCATCTCTTTTCTTTGTGTAGCCATGAGCTCTTAATTGCCCTGGGAAATTTATCTCTCCCCTCTTAAGGAAGAAAACAGATTATGTGAGGTAGAGTGCAGGACAGTTCTTTTTCTCTTCCATTTTTGATAGATTGCTTACTGTAATTTGCATTTAAAAGGAGTTTAACTTTTCTGATTTTTAAGTTGTTTAGCACTGTTATTCAGATGTACTTCAGGGATCGTTAGTATTTTTCCTTTTTCTTAATGCATGTTCATTTCTTCAGTGTATAATTTTTTTCAGTGTATAAGCTTTCCTATAATTTTCTAACTCATGTGAAACAGTTCAGTGTTTTAAGTGGACAGTGCTGCCCATTTGACATGCCAGTGGACATGGAGCCTGGGAGGGAACCTCCATCCCCTTAAGCTGTAAAGGTCATAGGTGAACTCTGCCAGGGTTTGGAAACCAGCTTCAGGAGGCTAAATTGGAATTTCTGAAAGTATCCAGGAAACCGCACTTTATAGGTGTGCTGAGATGTCTGTCACTGTGACGTGCCTTAGATGCAAATACAGAGTTCGGAAAAGACTCCCTCAAGTTTGCATGTTCATTCTCTGGTCCTGTGAGGCAGTCACTCCTCAGCCACTTTGTGCTGGGTGAGCACTGTGGGATCATATTTGACCAATGAGCTGAGGTTCTGTCAGTCTTTTTGCACTTTATTTCACGACTAGGGCAGTTATCATGAAAAGAGTCACAAATAAATTTAGAGGGGCAAATGAGAAAAAACATAACTGCTCCATCAAGGCAAGAAGAGTGATGTTTACTCTGATCCTATTTTAAAGAGCAAAACAATCATGCCTGTCTCTTCCCCTCACTGTGCATCTCCCCCTTCCTTGTATATTGATTCTCAAGCCTGCCTTCAACCTGTCTTGTGCAGCTGTAATGTACAATATGATGTATTACAGTATCAATTTAAGGTAAATAGAATACAGGTAATTTGTCCCTCTTGACAGAAGGAAAATAAACATAGTCTAGGCTCCATCTACACTCCAGAAAGGAAATCTGTCAGGTTACTTCCTCTTCCAAAAGAACTATTTTGAGTTACATTTTTAGTTGATACTCACTTGAAATGATCATATCGAACTATGAAATATTGACCTACTCAAAGATGTGGTCCACCCTACATATTGATAACCTTTATTAACTCCCAGCAGTCTTCAAGTTCAGTGCTGGATGCTTTCTGTCCAGCTAAGATGAGTTATTGCCTGCCTTTGCTATTTTTATTGGAGAGATAAATTAATAAGTGTTACTTTATAATCAAACAAAACTGTCTAATTTCTATTCTCTACATGGTAATATTTTATTACATGCTGACTTTTTATTGAGCTCTGGTCTCTTATTCTGTTCAGGCATTGTTGGGGTTTTGTTCTTTGTAATTTTTGACAATTAGGTGTTCTATAATGTTAGATGCTGTGATTTAGAGTGAGTAATCTTATGAAAGGCATTTTTGTCAACTTAATCAGATAGAAAGTATAAATATGAGTTTTATGTCCACTGACGTTTACTGATATCCAATTTATTCATCAACTATTAAGGAAAGAACCCTCTAGATTTTGTTCTGTTGTGTTTGACTATATCATTTCATAAGTATTTTTTAAGACTCATGATGTAAAAAGTTTGTGGTCAAGACAATGCTTTGTTCCACTGTCATAGTCTTCAAACAGTCTCATTTGGAACCCATACAGTTTGATCACCTTCAAAACGTGTATACTTTTTTTTTTCTCCATCCAGTGACACTGTGTGTGTTTAGAAAAATACATAAATTGTTATTGAGGTTTTGGTTATTTTATTTAGCAGGGTTACTGAGTAAGCACCCTGCCTTCCTCTTTTTTTTTCCTACTGCTACCTAATTTTGTCTAATTTTGGCTGTTTTAGCCACTGAGCAGAAATTTATTATCTTAACAGCTCTAGAAGTCCCAAGATCAAGGTGTGAACAAGGTTGGTTTTTCTAAGGTTTAATCTGATTACCCCATAAAGACCCTGCGGTCTTCAAATATGGTCACATTCCGAGTAACAGCACAGTCCAGCCCCAACACTGTTGTGACTCCGCTGTATCCAGTTCTCTGTAGTTTGTTCCACCATCCTGTCCATCTTCTCTTGCAGCCCCCACAGCCTCGCTGTAGGCACATTCTCTTTATTAGTAAATGTGTTTAAATGCCTCTGGGAGGGCTAATCCAGCCCTCCCCGCTGGTCAGCCACAATGCCTTTCTTAGACATTTGGCTTTCAGACTTAAAGCTTCTTTCAAAACGCGTGGATTCACCATTGTTTCATTTTAGGGACACCAAGGTTAGATTCTGTTTTGGCAGAGGGGTCAGTGTTTTTATTTGAGGTCATCTTTAACAACAGACTGTGTTGAAACAGAAGCTGGTTAGAATCTGAAGATCCCTTGGGAGTGAAGGGCACCTTACAGAATGTCATACTTTGCTGAATTCAGCTAGACAGTTGAAGAAGGGAGAGTTCCGTAGGGCACCCACCATCGGACCTTGCCTTGTTACCTTTCGCAGGAATCTGCGGCTGGAAGATGCAGCACGGGGCTGGGGGTGCCTCTGCTCCTGGTGGCTTCTTGCTCTGGGGCCCTGGCCGGTAGATGTGGAGTCTTCTCTTTCTCTGCTTTGTGGTCCTGCCTGGTGGCTATTGGTGTTTTGCCCTGTACAGTGTAAAGAAATCAGGGATTTCTTCTTCCATCTTGGGGTTTCAGTAACCACACTTGGAGCCCTTTCATCCCATCTTGCAACCTTGTCTCAGGAGATTTCTGGGGTCTTAACTGGGCATGGTTGAGACTACTAAGGCCAGGGCACTGAATTCCCTTCTCATGTAACTAAAGCTGGTTAGCTTCTGCAGTGCAGGGCAGATATCAGACATGGAGAGCATGTTTTCAGATAATGCACCCTGGTGTAAAGAGCCAGTGATGGACTTGGTGGGACCTGCGAGGAGACAGAGGGAAAAAAAAGGCTGTTCTTGGAGCATTGGTCTTAAAGGTGGCTCCCAGTCCCCCTTTGGTCAGGGGCAGATAACTTCATCACACCCATTTTCAGCTTTGCCATTTTAAAGGAAAGAGGTTCAAGCTGGGTCATCTGTAAGAGTCACCTCAGCAATGAGTTCTAATTCTCAGTTCTCTGTTTTTCTGGGAAACATGTTTGATTGTCTGTAACAATTCATTATTTTTTTATTTTCGTTTTATTCTTGCTTTTGCCCCCATGTGGATTTTACTTTATTGATTTTTTTTTTTAAGGCCATGGAAGATGATGATGACCCTGAATGTAAATTGTTACAGGAAAACAGATACAAGCTAAAATGACCAGATCAACCTTTTTTATTCTATATTTTATGGAATCCCTAATATATGTTTGGCAGTAACTTATTCATACACATGAATTCCTGACACTTTCGATTCTTCAGACTTATTAATCAGTGTAGTCAGCACCAGAGCAATTTTATGAGACTTACCAGTCATCAAAAATTTATTATCAGATAAATCAAAGAAACAACGAGCATCTTAATAGGGTAGAAAAAGTGGCATGTAAAGGATCGTTTAAGACTGTGCTTTTTTGTCGGTTATGTGTTATATTTATAGCCAGTATCAGCGAACTTACTCATAATTTCATGCACCAACCCAGCAGGGTGGAAGTCATCTTCTTAGGTAAAACCTTTTCTCTTTATTTTTCTCCAGTAGAATATTGTGTGTGGTCTGACTGTAAGACTGAGAAGCACAGTATATACAGAAGCTAGGAAACATCAGGTTCCAGGGTTAAGCTTATAGCTTTTCTTTGAAAACAGTATCTACATTTTCCTTGGAATTTCATTACAGTTGTCATCCAGCCTTAAGACATCAAGTCTCAGTCCTTTCCTTTGGGACAAAATGGCTAAACTTGAGCTCTGTGAGATGGCGTGTGGAGATAGCAGTCGACAGATTGCCTTTGCTAGGGATGGATCTCTATGTGCACCTCCTGGCAAACGTGAGATGCAAGCTCTGTCCCCCATGTTTCTGGCACTGTCTTTGAAGATAGAATGATTCTGATGATATAATCAGACTTGGGTCTTTGTTCTGTGAGATGAGCTGCTTGGAGGGGAGTTTTTCTATCACTCTAGCCCTGTCGAGAGTGTCCCAGAATCTCACTGTGCTGTGGGACAGAAGGATCTTGGTCGTGACCCAAATAGGAGCTGGGCTGGCCCAGAAGAGCCCTGATGGAGATCCACTGGGGATGAACCCAGAACCGCAAGGCTGGGTTACTTTCATTAAAAATACAATCTACCTTTCCACCTCAGTTCACCATCAGTGCTGTTTTCTCTGCCTGGAATGTTCCTTCCTCATATTTACCTGCTGAATGTCCAGTTATTCCTCAAGAATCATGTTAAATATTGCTTCTTCAGAAACCTTTCTTTCCAAGGGTTTCCCTACTGCCCATTCAATCTAGGTTCCTTCTATCATCTTTCTTCTGAATCTTTTTGCTTAATAGAAATTTTAATATTTAATTGCTATAGTAATAGTAGTAATAATCATGAACAGTGACTGTTTACTGTGTGACAGACAGTGTGCTAAGCTCATTATCCCAGGTGGCACCAGTGGTAAAGAACCTGCCTGCCAGTGCAGGTGACAGAAGAGATGTGGGTTTGATCCCTGGGTTGGGAAGACCCCCTGGAGAAAGGAACGGCACCCCACTCCAGTTTTATTGCCTGGAGAATCTCATGGACGGAGGAGCCTGGTGGGCTATAGTCCACAGGATTGCAAAGAGTTGGACATGACTGAGGTGACTTAGCATGCTTTCAGCAGTTTATAACTCAGTATTTATTTCTGTAAATACTACCAATATTTCAGAAGAGGAGGTAAAAGTGTATGTTTTCTCTCCTTTAAGAAACTAATTTTGAGGAATTCCCTGATGATCAGTGGTTAAGACTTTGCCTTTCAATGAAGGAGACGCAGGTTTTGATCCCTGGTCAGGGAGCTAAGATCTCAGATGCCTCTTGGCCAAACACCAAAACATAAATCAGAAATAATACGGTAACAAATTCAGTAAAGACTTAAGGGAAAAAACGGTCTTCATCAGATTAAAAAAAAAAAAAAACTTAAAAAAAAAGCAACTAATGGTTTTGGAGGCAATATTGCAGATTCCCTCATGTCTGAGGTATGCACATGGCACCCTCGTGTCTTACATGAATGACCGACGTCTCATGCAGAAGAGCCCCTGACAGGTCACCCCAGTGTCTGAAAGGAAAAAGCCAATCTGACATTGAGAGGAAACCAAGTTGTCATTCTTGGGTTTTGCCAGCACAGAATACATAAGCCTCAAGACATTAAAATGCATCCTCAACATATTAAATGAAGATGCTGTCTTCACAGTGCTTTTGCATTGTTTGTGTCGATCTTGTTTGCCCACGCTTCTCTCATGTTGGAAATGAAACAGTTCCTTAACTTCACAAATGAAGGAGTTATGTCTGAAAAGGAGACCTTCCTCTCTGTGGATCTGTGGGTCTGTGTCTTCTCTTTGTCCATCAAGGGAGTGTTTTACCAGGCCTGTGGAGTGTGGTTGTGATTGTGAATGTTGGGGATGTTGCTGAGGAAGCCAGAGTAAACCAGGACAGGTGGTTATCCCAAGTGGGGGAAGCTTGATGCCTGAGACAGGGAGGGAAGTCACATTCTTTTCATATTTCACCTTTTGGTACCTATTGAATGTTCTATTTTCTACATGTATTCATTGTTGAAAGGGTTGTTGTTTTTTTTTTAATGTAACTTGCAGGCGAAAAATATCCGGGGTTCCTTCCCTGGGGTTCAGTGATTAAGACTGTGCTTCCAATGCAGGGGCCTCGAGTTTGATCCCTGGTTGGCGAACTAAGATCCTGCATGCTGCTCGGGCAAAAAAAGAAAAAAAAACTAACCTACATAGCCCATGAAGTTAAGAAGGAAGAAAGCACAAAGAATGTAGCTGTGTAATTGGTTGTGTTTATTCTATGTCCCCTTTCCATTTATCTGTCTAGATTGAGTGGAATCATCCATTCTGATTGGTCTTTCTAAATCAAGGTATAGTCGAAACCTTCGTCACATCGTCTCGCAAATATGTATCCTGAGCCTTGGAAAGAGACTCTTAAGTGACAGCTCGAGAGAAGGTCTCTCACTTCACATATCCACCCTCCCTGTTCTTGGCTTAAGCATTGTGAAATCCTGCTTTGTTTGTAGCACCTCTCAGATTGCATCAGGTTTTCCTGTATCCTTGAAGGAATCTGCAACAATCCAGTTTTCCTGCAGGTCCCAGTGTGACATGGGGAAAGGGGGTCATCCACAAAGACATAATAAAAGAGACAAAGGAAAAGGAAAAAAACAAGACTTACTTCTTCATTGAGTTTCTGTATGTAGGGATATTTTGCCACCTTAGATTTTAAGGGATTGAAAGGTAAGCTTTTAGAAAAGATATTTTTAAGGTCACAAGAGGATTTGAAATATGGAAGAATGGATCTTGTAAAAAACTGATTATATTAGAGGAAGAAACTGAGCCTCAGATTCCCATATAAGAGGCATGGATTTTTTTTTTGTTTTAATTCTTTTTTCATGTTTAGTTTTTTTGGCCATAAGCAAAGATGACGTGTGTGTTTCAGACTGTTTATGTGAGATTAGGAGCATCTTTAATCTTTTCTTGTGTATTCTCAATAGAAATTGCATGAGTGGTGATCTTTTAATAGAATGTGTCTTGCAACTAGGAAACTTCTTTTGGTGCTAAATTCTAGATAATTCCTAAGGGATGTAAATTTTGTCAATAAAAGTTTTTATTTTGAAATACTCAAAATCTTGAAACTGTAATGTTTTAAGTTTTCTGGGACCAGCTTCTGCTTCAGTTTTGCAAGTGTATTTAATAAGACAGGGCGACAAGAAAGATACTGGTCTTCAAGCTGATTGAATAAAAATATTCTTCATTAATTTTGTACTGAAGCATGGTTAGAAAAAGAAATAATGATGCGTGAGGAAAATGTTCCTTCAACACCACCATGTGAGGATCTTCCCTGGTGGTCCAGTGATTAAGAATCCACCTTCAACTACAGGGGACATGAGTTTGACCCTGGTCGGAGAATTAAGGCTTTGAGACCACTATATGAGGGCCTCGTATGACCAACCTAGATAGCATGTTGAAAAGCAGAGACATTAGTTTGCAAACAAAGGTCCGTCTAGTCAAGGCTATGGTTTTTCCAGTAGTCATGTGTGGATGTGAGAGTTGGACTGTGAAGAAAGCTGAGTGCCGAAGAATTGATGCTTTTGAACTGTGGTGTTGGAGAAACTCTTGCGAGTCCCTTGGACTGCAAGGAGATCCGACCAGTCCATTCTGAAGGAGATCAGCTCTGGGATTTCTTTGGAAGGAATGATGCTAAAGCTGAAACTCCAGTACTTTGGCCACCTCATGCGAAGAGTTGACTCATTGGAAAAGACTCTGATGCTGGGAGGGATTGGGGGCAGGAGGAGAAGGGGATAACAGAGGATGAGATGGCTGGATGGCATTACTGACTCGATGGACACGAGTCTGAGTGAACTCCGGGAGTTGGTAATGGACAGGGAGGCCTGGCGTCATGGGGTCACAAAGAATCAGACACAACTGAGTAACTGTACTGAACTGGTGGCTCAGATGGTAAAGAACCTGCCCAGTGCATGAGACCAGGGTTCAATCCCTGGGTCATGAAGATCCCCTGGAAAAGGAATGGCAACCTACTCTAATATTCTTGCTTGGTGAATCTCATGGACAGAGGAGCTTGGCAGCCTACAGTCCATGGGGTCACAAAGAGTCAGAGAGTCAGACAAGTTGAGTGGCTAACACACGTACATGAGTGCATTCTGCAATACAAGATGAGTTTTGGTTTTACTGTAGCTGAAATACTAAGAATCTTAAGCAACTTTTACTAAGAAAAATTCAGATGCATGATAGAGTCAGATACTTTCAGTATTCCGCCCCCCACCGCCCTTTTTTTTTTTTTTTTGGTATTCTCATGCTAACATCCAGATGGATCAGTGAGTAGTGACAGAAGTTGCCTCAGTTACACTAAGAGAGAGTTGACTTCCACTGATTTCCTGCAGTGTTCCAGGCCCTGGTAGGTTCGTTACAGGCTTCATCTACAAGAATCTCTTGATTCCATGAGATAGATGTGGGTGTTTGCCCGGCTTTCAGATGAGTGAAGGCCTCAGGTTAGGTAAAAGGGCCAATAGTTTACCCAAGTCATAGAGACAGAAATCAAAATCCATTGACATGTACACACTGCTTTATTTAGAGTAGAAAGCTAACAAGGACCTACTTTATGGCATAGAGAACTCTGTTCAATATTCTGCAATGACATACGGAAGAAGCATTTTTTGAAAAAGAATAGGTGCGTGCATCACTTTGCTGTGCACCTGAAACAAGCTTAACGTTGTTAATCAGCAGGGCTGCAATATAAAATAAAAATTAAAACAAACATTAAAAAGAACAATGTCTCATAATCACCTTGCTGCTTTTTGGGTAACATCAAGGAAGAAAGGGAGGAAATGCTAAGTTTATGTTGAACTTCTCAAAGAGAAGTCGGTGTATGAGGCTTAACGGTTCATTCATGATCATTCAACTCTTCTGGTTCTTGAATCAAATCCTGGTAGGTTCCTTGCAGGCAGAGTGAGTCAAGACAAGAAGATGAAGACCCGCCAATGTGAGATCATGAGCCATGTAATAAACCTGTGGATGATTCTGGATGTTCAGTTCAGTTCAGTCCACTCAGCTGTGTCTGACTCTTTGCGACCCCTTGGACAGCAGGACACCAGGCTTCCCTGTCCATCACCAACTCTTGGAGCTGGCTCAAACTCATGTCCATCGAGTTGGTGATGCCATCCAACCATCTTATCCTCTATTGTCCCCTTCTCCTCCTGTCTTCAGTCTTTCCTGGCATCAAGGTATTTTCCAATGAGTCAGTTGTTCATATCAGATGGCCAAAGTATTGGCATTTTAGCTTCAGCATCAGTCCTTCCAAAGAATATTCAGGACTGATTTCATTAAGATTGACTGGTTTGATCCCCTTGCAGACCAAGGGACCCTCAAGAATCTTCTCCAACCCCACAGTTCAAAAACATCAATTCCTTGGTGCTCTGCTTTCTCACATCCATACATGACCACTGGAAAAACCATAGCTTTGACTAGATGGACCTTTGTTGGCAAAGTAATGTCTCTGCTTTTTAATATGCTGTCTAGGTTGGTCATAACTTTTCCAAGGAGCAAGTGTCTTTTAACTTTAGCTGCAGTTACCATCTGCAGTGATTTAGGAGCCCAAGAAAATAAAGTCTATCACTGTTTCTCTTGTTTCCCCATCTATTTGCCATTAAGTGATGGAACCAGATGCCATATACTTAGTTTTCTGAATGTTCAGTTTTGAGCCAGCTTTTTCACACTTCTCTTTCACTTTCATTAAGAGGCTCTTTAGTTCGTCTTTGCTTTCTGCCATAAGGGTGGTGTCATTTGCATATCTGAGGTTATTGATATTTCTCCCAGCTATCTTGATTCCAGTTTGTGCTTTATCCAGCCCAGCATTTCACATGATGTACTCTGCATATAGGTTAAATAAGCAAGTTTGCAATAAACAGCCTTGACGTACTCCTTTCCCAATTTGGATTCTGTATGTATAGCTATGGGAGAGAAAGGTCACAGCCTCAAAAGCAAACTGAAGTGTAACTGTAAAACAGCATAAATGTGCAGCCTTTGGTGGATGAATACACACTGACCAGACCATCCAGGTAGCTGGCAGGAATGTAGATTTGTATTTGTCATTCTGGAACCATCCACATAAGGGGAATCAGAGGTGATACAGAAAACAGTCTTTCAGGAACTGAATAGCTGGGGGAAAGAGACACTGCTTGAGGACCCCTGAAGGGAATACAGGACGGGGACATCATTTTACAGGTTTCTGATTTGATTCAGTTCAGTTGCTCAGTTGTGTCTGACTCTTTGCCACCCCATGGACTGCAGCACACCAGGCTTCCCTGTCCATCACCGACACCCAGAGCTTGCTCAAACTCATGTCCATCGAGTCAGTGATGCCATCCAACCATCTCATCCTCTGTTGTCCCTTTCTCCTCCCACCTTCAGTCTTTCCCAGCATCAGAATCTTTTCCAGTAAGTCATTTTTTTGCGTCAGGTGACCAAAGTATTGGAGCTTCAGCATCAGTCCTTCCAATGAATATTCAGAACTGATTGCCTTTAGGATTACCAGTCAATCCCTAATCTGAGTCTGCTGCTTGCCAGCTGTATTCTTTACCACTGAGGCACCTGGGAAGCCCCAAAAGAAATGATGCAAACAAACTTGTTTACAAAACAGATACAGACTCTCAGACTTAAAGAATGAACTTATGTTTGCCAGCGTGGAAGAATGAGGGAAAGGGTAGTTAGGAACTACAGAATTGGCACGTACACTCTGCTATATTTAACATGGATAACCAACAGCCTCTATCCTACTGTATAGTACAGGAAACTCTGCTCAGTGTTATGTGGCAGCCCGGGTGGGAGAAGAGTTTGGGGGAGAATGGGTACATGCATATGTATGACTGAGTCCCTTTGCCGTGCTCCTGAAACTATTACCGCATGTTCATCATCTTATACTCCAAGATAAAATAAAAAGTTAAAAAAGTACTTCATTGCTAAAAAATGCTAACCATCCTCTGAGCCTTCAGCAGGTTTTAATAGTAACACCAAACAGTGCTGATTACAGATCACCATAACAAATATGATAATAATGAAAAAGCTTGAAATACTGTGAGAATTAGCAAAATGTGACCCAGAGACAGGAAGTGAGCAAATGCTGTTGGGAAGGTGGTACCCATAGACTTGCTCCACATGGGGCTGCCACAGGCCTTCAGTTTGTAACAAATGTCGTTTGAGAAGTGCAGGAAAGCAAAGCGAGATAAAGCAAGGTCTGCCTCTGCAGCCTTTTGAGGTTTCGTCTGTTTCCTGTTTATTTTCTTAGACACTAATATTTATCTTTTAATACAAACAGCTTTATCCTTGTATTCAGTTTCTCAGTGGCCTTCGGCTACCCTCCATCTCATTCAAAATCAGCACCTTGTCACCAAAGCACTTAACGTGTCATTCTGCCTAAAACAGACCTCATTATGCACCCTGCCCCTAACTTTATTTTTTCTGCCTCCTCCTGGACTGGAGGTTCCTGTAAGAGTAGGGCCTTAGTTGAGAGCACTGCTGTGTCCCCAGGAGCCTCTGATGGCACCTGGCACCTGGTCGGCCCTCAGAGTACTTGATGAATGGGAGCTGTTCTTTCAGCTGTACACTGTAGCCTGCCGTGTAGACATTTCTGCTGGAGGAAATTGTCTTTAAACTGCACGTTGCGCAGCCGTTACACGTTTTTCACATTTCCCTTTTCCTCTTACATCTGAATTGCTTCGACTTCATGATATTATTAGAGCTGCCTCCATCACCCAAGAGTTTCTGTGATGTTGCCAAGGCTGCAGCCTTCCCCAGCCAGCTACTTCTCACCCCATCTACCAGATCTTTGCAGCTGGGCTTTGGTTTTGTTTTTTAATCTAATGTGTGATTATTTATTTTGGCCTTGCTGAGTCTTCCTTGCCGCGCAGACTTTTCTCTGGTTGCAGTGAGCGGGCCCTGCTCTGTAGTTGCGGTGCTGGGCTTCTCATTGCAGTGGCTTCTCTCGTTGTGGCGCACAGGCTCCAGGGCACGCGGGCTTCAGTAGTTGTGGCACATGGGCTCAGTAGCCATGGTCCATGGGCATAGTTACTCCTTGGCATGTGAAATCTTCCCAGACCAGAGATCAAACCAATGTCCCCTGCATTGGCAGGCGGATTCTTTACCATTGAATCACCAGGGAAGCCCTTAGCTGGACTTTGAAAGAAACCCCACGCATGGAAGTTTAGGAGGTCATAGTGGGGGAAAATGCCAGAGCTGCAAGTGGGTAGTTGCCCTGGACTCTGCCCATGAGCTTGGTTTTGTTTTTGCATCAGCCACCCCGCCATCCTTTACCATACACCTGTGCATGGAGGTCTCAGCTTTTGGCTGCCTTACCTTAGAATGCAGGTGTTGCTTTATCGTCCATCAGGATACTGTGAAAGAGTCTATTGAAGGTGACTTGGCAGGCTTTGAACCATATTCATGACTAAGGAATAAACATCAAAGAAAAGAGGATGAGAGAGGGGGACAGCCTCTCCTCCCCGGCTTCAAAATATGTTTTGTTGACAAGTCAGAAAAACAATTCTGAACCTAAAAACCTAGATGTGAAAGGCCAGAAGGAATCCCTCTGACATTATTCAAGGAACCAGAGGACTCCATTCAGCTGCATTGAGAAGGAGCCCTCACCCGCAGCAGCTGGTGTGTCCTTACTTATCCCCCTGCCTGTGGCATTTGAGGTGCAGTCAGACTTAGAAGATGCCCAAAGAGGGAGGAGGCGTGATGTGGAGATGTGGGTGTGCTTGGGGAAAGACTGGGCTCCTCCACCGCCGGCGGCTCGTGGTAAAGAGTCCACCTGCCGGTGCAGGAGATGCAGGGTTGATTCCTGGGTCAGAAGGATCCTTGGAGAAAGAAACGGCAGCCCACTCCAGCATTCTTGCCTGGAGAATCCCATGGACAGAGGAGCTTCGTGGGCTACAGTCCATGAGGTCACAAGTGTCAGACACGACTGACAACTAAACAGCTGCACACAGGAGGATCCTGTCAGGACAGCAGTTCCAAATTTTGCGTTAATGTTCTCTATTTCTAACAAAATCCTAGTGAAATGTTCATTGTTAATTAACTGTTAATGACAAAAGATGACATTTAAGGTATTTTTCCTAAGATGCGGAAGTCCTGTGAATTAGTTTTGATTATGCGCACTGAGAGAGGGGGGTTTCTCCCGTGGCTCAGTTGTAAAGAACCCACGCACAGTCAGTGCAGAAGGAAATGGCAACCCACTCCAGTGTCCTTGCCTGGAGAATCTTATGGACAGAGGAGGCTGGCAGGCTGCTAGGCCACGGGGGTCTCAAAAGAGTCACGTGACTGAACACACGTACACACGCAGAGAGAGAGAGAGAAAGCTGAACACACGTACACATGCAGAGAGAGAGAGAGAAAGCATTGCTGCTCTGTTTACATTATGCCACAATCTCTGCTTTCAAAAATAAACCTGGCTGCCTCCTTTACCAGAGAACCACAGGTTGCACGGGGACTGTCACCGTGATCGAGATAGTGAAGCCCAGGTTTTCTTGTGTTCCAGATCCCTCCCTCCTACCCTTCCTCGTCTTTCCCCCAATCCTCAGGCAACCACTGACCTACTTTCTAACTATACCTTGGCTTGCATTTTGTAGACGGTTTTTTATTTATTGGGTTGGCCAAAAAGTTCATTCAGGTTTTTCTGTAAGATGGTGTGGAAAAACTAGAATGAGCTTTTCGGCCAACTCAGTGTATATGTGTGTATATATATGTATGTAACATACATACACAAGGGCTTCCTGGTAGCTCAGCTGGTAAAGAATCTGCCTGCAATGCAGGAGACCTGGGTTCAATCCCTGGGTTGGGAAGATGCCCTGGAGAAGGGAAAGGCTACCCACTCCAGTGTTCTGGCCTGGGGAATCCTATGGACTGTATAGTCCATGGGGTCACGAAGAGTCGGACACTACTGAGCATCTTTCACATGTGTACTCTTTTTTTTTTTTTTTTTAAGTTCCTTACATTCAACATAATTAATCTTGAGAATTGTTGTATGTTTCTTTTATTTCTGAATAGTAATCCATTGAATGGATGTAACTTATCAAGTTGACTGTTGATGGATATTTGGGTTGTTTTCCAGTTTGGGGCTATTAAAAATAAAGCTTCCATCAGCTTTTGTGTACAAGTTTTTGATGGAACAAGTTCTGTCCCTATAATCCCTTGGAGTAGAATGGGTGGTCCTTATGGCAGGTATCAGTTCAGTTGCTCAGTGATGTCTGACTCTTTGCAACCCCATGGACTGCAGAACGCCAGGCTTCCCTGTCCATCACCAAGTCCTGGAGCTTGCTCAAACTCATGTCCATTGAGTCAGTGATGCCATCCAACCATCTCATCCTCTGTTGTCCCCTTCTCCTCCTGCCTTCAATCCTTCCCAGCATCAGAGTGTTTTCCAGTGAGTCAGTTCTTCACATCAGGTGACCAAAGTATTGGAGCTTCAGCATCTGTTCTTCCAGTGAATATTCAGGACTGATTTCCTTAGGATTGACTGGTTTGATCTCCTTGAAGTTCAAGGGACTCTCGAGAGTCTTCTCCACCACCACAGTTCAAAAGCATCAATTCTTCAGCACTCAGCTTTCTTTATGGTACAGCTCTCATATCCATGCATGACAACTGGAAAAACCATAGCTTTGACTATGGACCTTTGTCAGTAAAGTAACGCCTCTGTGTTTTAATATGCTGTTAGGCTTTCCTTGTGGCTCGGCTGGTAAAGAATCCACCTGCAATGCAGGAGACCTGGGTTTGATCCCTGGGTTGGGCAGATCCCTTGGAGAAGGGAAAGTGTACTCCAGTGTTCTGGCCTGGAGCATGCTGTGGACTGTATAGTCTATGGAGTCAGAAAGAGTTGGACACGACTAAGTGACTTTCACTTTTCACTAGGTTTAATATGGCAGGTACAGATTTAGTTTCTTCGGTACCTGCCGAACCATTTTCAAAGTGATGGTGTCTTAGCTCTTCCACATCCTTCTCCACACTTGATATGATCTTTTTTGTCAATTTTATTTTTTCTGGGTTCTCATTATGGTTTTGAATTGCATTTATCTGATGAATAATGGTGTTGAGCTTTTGTGATTTGTTTACTTCATGAAATTTTTATTCCAATCTATTTTTTGAAATGGAATAGTTTTTCTTATTGTTTTGAGATTCTTTGTTCTAGATATAAATCCTCCATCAGGTATATGCTTAGCAAAGCTTTTTTCCATTTCTGTGTTGGCCTTTTCATTCTCTTAGCAGTGTCTTTTGAAAAATAAAACTTTTACATTTTGTTGATTTCAGTTTATTAGCTTGTTGTTTTCTGGATTGTACTTTTGGTGTCATGTCTAAGTGTTCTTTGCCTAATGCAAGTTAGCGTAATTTTCTCCTTTGTTTTAGTTCACAGGCTTTGTAATTTTAGGTTTTGCGTTTAGATCTACAAGGCATTTTGAGTTAATCTTTGTATATGGTGTGAGGTATGGATCAAAGTTCATATATTTGCATGTGGATATCAATTGTGTTTGTTCAGTGTTGATTGTGTTAACTCTGTTATATCTTCACTGATTTTTCTAATTGTTTTAGCAGTTATTGAGACAGGAGTATTGAAATCTTAGACTGTAATTACAGATTTATTTCTTTTCAGTTCTGTCAGTTTTCACTTCATATATTTGGAAGCTCTGTAATTAGATTTATAAATGTTGTGAATTATATCCTCTTAATGAATTGATTGTTTTTTCATTATGCAGTGAACTTCTCTAATCTTAGTTATATTCTTTGGCCAGAAATCAGTGAAGCCACCTTATTTTCATTTTGATTCATGTTAGAATGGTAAATAATTCTCCATTCTTTTCCTTTTAACCTATTTATCGCTATATTTGAAGTGAATTTTTTACAGACAGCATATAGTTCTTTTTCATCTCATCTGACAATCTTTGTCTTTTAACTCAGATAATTTGATCAATTAGACCTATATGATTTGTTCCACAGGTGAGTTTGAATCCATCCCCCTTTTTTCCTCTTTGTTTCATCTTTCCCCCCACCCTTCTTTTGTGTGTTTTGAACTGTCGTATTTTTTAAGACACTATTTTATCTCCTTTGTTGGCTTTTTAACTATAATCTTTCATCCTGTAATCTTAGTATGTGCTTTAGGGCTTACAGTTTACATCTGTGATATTTCACAATGACATTACACCACGTCACATACATTTTAGGAACCTTAAAATAGGGAACTTTCATTTCTCATCTCCCAGGCTTTATGCTTTTGTTGTCATATGTTTTACTTCTACTAAAGTTATAAACTCCACATTTTTATTATCTTGAATAGTAAACTCTCTTTTATAGAGATATGAATAAAAATAAAGCATTTTATATGGTTAGCTGCATATTTTGTATTTTGAGCACTTTTCGTTCCTTTGT
>SJYQ01011765.1:124170-138666 GCA_006410935.1 Redunca redunca
TTTTTTTTTTTTTTTTTTTTTTCTGTCCATTGAATAAGCCTAGAAAAAAATGACCAACATAGTAGCAAAGAACACCCTCAAGTTCCTGGATCTTTTTCTTAAATACCATTTGTCACTAAAAGAATTCTGGGAGCCTTAGAACAATGGCTAATTCCAGGCCTCTCTTAAGAGCCTGAAATATTTTTTCTATTCAGAAAGCAAGGAAGCTATCAAAGACTGTGTCAGAAGAATCCAGGATGCAACATAGGGACTCCCATTGGCCAAAAATAGGATGATTTGAATGTCAACAAGAATAATAACTATAGCATCTCCAACATGCTTTTTAAAAATCTCACTCATACAAGCCAGGTATTAAAGATTTTTTGAGCTTATCAGGAAATTTATATACTGGGTATTTGATTATATTAAACAATCATTAACTTTTATGTGATAATAGTTTGTGGTTATATATTTTAATGTTTATAAATGAACCAATGTAACTTCTGGGATTTTGCTTCAAAAGAATCTAAATATTGGACCTGGAGAAGAGAGACAGAAGTGAAAATGAATGAAACCAGACATGCTTCTAGCAGATTATTTTTGAAGTTGATGGTGGGTCCCTAATGACTTTGATTATTCTCTTGACTTTGGTGTATGGGTAGTATTTTCCCAAAGAAGGTTAAAACAATTTTAAATAGGATAGAAGAATTATTAATGCCAGTATCATAGAATTGTGAGGATGGTATAGTTTTTATCACACTACTTGACCTTAAAAAAGAAAGAAAAATGGTTCAGATTCCATTCATTCCACCTCAGGTTTTCCCCCTACTATAGTTTCTTTCTATAGTGAAAGAAACTATCAAAAGATTCTTTCCCTTCAGTCTTAACTGGAGCCAGTGGTTCCTGTAGAGCTATCCATGGTGCTGACCAATGGAATGCTGAACGACAGGGAGGACACAAGGCAAGAAGGCATGAAAGATGAATTCGGTCTTACAAAAATACTGGATTTGAGACTTCTAGATACCCCTATGTGGAGAGATACATAATAGGGAAGAGGTTTTATGGGCTAGCATTCAAAAGGCCAATTTAGAGGGAAGAGTTCTTTTTGAGTGAGTCTTTTCTGGGCCTCTGCCCTGCCCAGTCACCAACCCGTCAACTCCTCTTTGGAGCATAGTCTAAGACTTGGCAGCAACAGATTATTCTAATTGGTGAACTTTTTGCTTCGAAGAGGTAGGATCAGCTTATCAATTTATGTCCATATGTGGCCATTGCTGGCTGATTTAAGGAATTTGTCAGAGGTGGACTGCCTATATTCTGTATCTTGTTGTGGAATAAAGAGTCCTTGGCATGTACAGTTGTGTAGCACACATGGGGATCATTGAAAGAACTCTGTTTCCCCTGCTTTATGGTGCCAGGCCAAATCTGCTAGTCCCTATGCTCTCTTCTGTAATTTAAAATACGTCAAAATTTTCATCCTTACTTAAGCAATGAGAAACAAACGTTCACTTGGTTAGCTTTAGAAAACAGTTTATTGACTTGACTCATATTACATAAGCCTGAATAGGAACTTCTTTATCTGGGTCCTAGTTTTATAACTTAGTATTTTGACTTAGAAGCCATTTGTGATCAAGGTCTACTTTCGAAGAACCTCTCTCAATCAGTCTGTGTGCTAAAACAGACAGTACTATTAAATACCAGCACTTTTGCCTTGTCAGACTCCTGGTGGACAAGCAAGAAATGAGGAGGAGGTGAGGTGATGGCTGCTTTTATGAATACAGTGTCACCATTAGAGGGAGGCTTGTTTCTTATCTGAGAAATAGACATCAGCTGTCCATAGGATGAGTAAAACAGTGCCAACCACTGAAAGATTCAGCACCTTTTGGAAATTCCAAAATGTAAGTTGTTGAAAAACAGATAAAAAGCAACATAGTAATTTGAAAAGGAAGGAAGAGAGGAAGGAAGGTTAATTTCAAGAAGACACTACAAGAGAACTTAGATGATCTTTTTAGGGTGAGGTAAAGCTGGGTTTGAATCACAGCTCTGACATCTGGGTAGCTGTATTATCCTGAGTACATTATTTAAATGCTCTAAACTTGTTTGACTTGGGTAATGAATTAAGGGCTACAGGGTTATGGGTTTGACTCTTGAGTCACCTGGTCTAATATTTAGTTATTGAAAATAACCTCTGATTGCACTGACATTGCATATTCTGAAGTTTGTACTAATGTTCAGCTTAAGCAGCTGAAATTTGCAAATACTTCTAACAGACTAGATTGATATAATGACACTTGAACTCCTGCAGAAAGCAGTACAAACCAGTGTGGATGAAGAGTCCACTACCACGCACTGAATTAACAGCTCTTATGGACGTAAATACGTCTGATGTTATATCAGTCATTTGGTAAATTTCAACACATTTCCCACCATATTTGTACATGGCACACCCTTCGATAGGACATAGCTACCTGGAATCATGTCCATGGATGATGTTCCTGAAGCAGAAAATTGACATGACAGTTGGAAAAATGTCCAACCTTCAAAGAAAAAATGAGGTCACTGCAAGTGTAATTCCTTTTATTTAGAAGTATAGGAAAGTTAATAATAAGAGAGATCAGAGCAAGGGGATCAGAAAGGAGATAAAATGGAGATGTTCTTAAAATTTACATTTGAGGACCAGTTGGCATTTAGAACCAAGAAAAGGAGTCAGATGGGTTCAGTTAAAGGGTCTTTCCTGGTGGTCCAGTGGCTGAGACTCTGAGCTCCCAGTGCAGGGCGCGTAGGTTCTATCTCTGGTCAGGGGCCTAGATGCCGCAAGCTGCAGCTGAGGTTTTGCATGCCACAAAAAAAAAAGAAAAGAAAAAAGTGTTCAATGAAAGTCTGTTTCAGAGGATTTATTGTGAAACCAGTGGGATAATCTAATGCCCCTCCTTATTTTTCAGATGGAGGAATTGAATCCCAGAGTGATTAAAAGATCTAAGATAACCTAACTAGCTAATATGGTCTATTGCTCATCCAGTCTTTTCATGTGTTTTTGCCTGTGTCTAAATATTGCTCCTACTACATACCTGTCCTCATCTATTGCCTGATTAATCCCTGCTGTTCTGATTTGACCATCAAGGTCAAGTCATTGTAATAGCAGAAGACAACCACAACTGTTTGTTGAACACTTCATTATTGTAACAACTGTATGATATAGGTGCTATTTATCTAGATTTTTATGGAAGAAGAAACTGCTCCAAAGAGAATTACTTTTTTTATATTTATTTGTTTATTGGACTGTGCTTTGTCTTAGGACACACAGGATCTTCTATCTTCACTGCAGCATATGGGATCTAGTTTTCCAACCAGGGATCGAACCGAGGTCCCCTGCATTGGGAGCACCAAGTCCTAGCCGCTAGACCACCAGGGAAGTCTCTCCAAGGGGGATTAAATAACTTGCCCAGGGTTATGATTGATAATGGGGTAGAACCACAATTCAGACTTAGGCAGTCTCACTGCAAAGTTTCAGCTCCATCCAGTTCACCACATTATTCTACCAGCTACTTGGTATCAGGATACCTCATACCTCTCTCAGCACTTACTGCTCCTGTAGGTGAGGTGAAGTTGCTCAGTCGTGTCCGACTCTTTGCGACCCTGTGGACTGTAGCCTACCAGGCTCCTCCATCCATGGGATTCTCCAGGCAAGAATACTGGAGTGGGTTGCCATTTCCTTCTCCAGGGGATCTTCCCGACCCAGGGATCGAACCCAGGTCTCCCGCATTGGAGGCAGACGCTTACATTTATTCGTGTGATGATGTAATGCATTTTTCCTATGAGATTGTAACCTATAGGCAGGCTCAGATCAGCACCTTTTGATTTACCCATTTGCTTAGATCCTAAGCACTTCACAACTAGCTGGCCTTACATATATTTTTTAGTATGTGAGATGGAGTTAATAATAATTCATTTTATAGTATTAGTCAAATTGTACCATGCTGTAGGACAGTTGGGTATGGTGCTATATTATAACTGCATTGTTAAGAAAACTAAGTGAGTATTGTAAAGTAAACTAAAGTTAAAGTAAAAATTTAAAAAAAAAAAGAACTAAGTGAGAAAATACACATTAAGTGCTGACTAGTTCATATCACTTGCTAAGTACTCTGTAACTGTTGGGTTGTAATTTAAACAGGCTTAGAGCCACCTTAAAACCACCAGGCAGGATCTGAAATTGAGTGTTTAGTACTCTTCTCTTCACTTTTATTCTTATCTTCTTTTTGTATTTATAATGAATGTAATTAGAAAATTCAGTCTTGGAAAATATATTGCATTCCAGACCTGATTTCTTACCTAGCTAGGGGTTAAGTTTCATTCTTGGTAAGTGTTGGTTTTATCCTGGAGACCGAGACAGATCTGGAGACTTTAGAATCCAGTCCTAGTTAACACGTAACTTCTGAACCAGCCTCTTGAGCAAGGGCCACTAGTTAAGGCTACAGCCAGTAGTTGTCATGTCCCTGTTCAGTTACAGAAGCTGAGCAGTCACGTCATTAGCTTTTCTTGGGTTCTCTAGATCCATTTATTTCTACATGTATTCGGAGTCTTCCTGTCTCTATTTGCCAGGCTGCAGATTGGATTTATTGGGCTTCCCTGGTGACTCAGAGGTAAGGAATCTCCCTGCTAATGCAGGAGACACAGGTTTGATCCCTGCGTCAGGAAGATCTGGAGAAGGAAATTGCAAGCCACTCCAGTATTCTTGCCTAGGGAATCCTAAGAATAGAGGAGCCTGGTGGGCTATAGTCCATAGGGTCACAAAGAGTCAGACATGACTGAACAACTAAGCATATACTCACCAATAGGATTTATTATTTCCAATCATGTCCTTGAAGTCAGTTCAGCAGTGTTATCTCTGGAGTGTAGAGATGCATGTGACAAGTGATCAGCAGTGTATTCTATTAATACTATGCAGAACCTAGCCGTAGAATAAAAATTGAGCTATAAAATTATTTTTAAAAAGTTGCAGATAAAACAGTGAAGAGATCAAAATTAATCCTAAAAAAGCACAAAATGAAAGGCAGGTACCATAGAATCAAAAATCGTAGTATTCATGAAAGTGAACATTAATTATTTAATTCCAAGGACAGACACATTATATTCCAAAAATATATTTCAGGTTCACAATTGACTAGCTTTTTTATGTGGCTGAATACCAGCTTTGCATATTTATTAAAATTATTCATAACTGTGGAGCTGCCTAGATGAACTGTTGAGTTCTTGTTTCTTGATCCAATATATTATCTTGTCCATTTTATCATGACATGGTAATAGGAATTTGTCTAAATTTTAGGGTGATCCATGGAATATTTTCAGTATCAGCATCTCCTAAATACATATTTCATCATTTCCATTTTGCCTGATGTAATCTTTCAGATAGGTTAGAAGAAATCATCTATCTCTATAGAAAATTTGCAGGATGTTTTTTTTTTTTTCCCCTTTGGGGAGTAAATTTTAGACAAAAATCTTTATTCGGTAGGAAAAGTTACTATAATATCATTAATATTCAGGTATCAAAATATTCCAGCTACCTAAAAATTTGGACACAGTGTGAATTCTTTGGAATAATAGAACAGTTCAAGTTCACTGTTGTCACTTGGAGTTTATGGAGAACTGTGTTTGTTTAGGTGTTGCTGGGTTTGTTTAGGTATGTAGCATCTTGCTGTGGCCATGATAACAGTGTAGTCAGTATGCTGAGTTCTAGAGTTCAGTTCATACCCTCAGTCTACTACTTATCGTGTTTAAGTTTTTGAGCATCAGTGATCTCATGTGTAAAATTGAACAGTGAAGATGCCTATAGGGTTTTTAGAGAAGAGTCTATGAAATAATGCACCTAGGGTGCTTACAACTAGATCAGGCACATAATAAGCACCTAATAAGTATCAGGTGCTATAAGTCTTAATAGTACATCATAGGATGCCACAGAAAGTGTGGGCTAGAGTTTTAGTGAGAATGCATGACAAAGAAATTTTAATCTCCAGTAGTATGTCTCTGGGCTTCCCTTGTGGCTCAGCTGGTAAAGAATCCATCTGCAATGCTGGAGACCTGGGTTTGATCCCTGGGTTTGGAAGATCCCCTGAAGAAGGGAAAGGCTACCCACTCCAGTATTCTGACCTGGAGAATTCCATAGAGTGTATAGTCCATGGGGTCGCAAAGAGTCGGACATGACTGAGCAACTTTCACAACATGTGTCTAAACTGATAAAAACTTAGATAATAAGAAAGAAGCATAGATGCAACTGTTTTTTTTTAGGTTTCTTGATGTGGACCGTTTGTAAAGTCTTTCTTGAATTTGCTGCTGTATTGCTTTAGTTTTATGTTTTGGATTTTGGCCATGAGGCATGTGGGATCTTAACTCCCCAGCTGGGCTCAAACACACACCCCATGCCTTGGAAGACCAAATCCCAACCACTGGACTGCCAGGCAAGTCCCTAGATGTTACTTTTTAAACTTGGCTGTTACTGGTCATATCAAGGGATCTCCAACCTGGGGATCAAACCCAGGTCTCCTGCATTGCAGGCAGATTCTTTACTGTCTAAGCCCTAATGATCATATACTACAGTTCAGAGAAACTGCAGATAATCTAGTTTAATGTACTGTCTTTAAGGGTGGATGGAAAATGCCCCCCCAAAAGGTGAAGGATGCCCCAGAGAGACATCTGGTTTAATCAAAAGGAAATAGTCACTGAATCTCTCCTAGATGTGGTCATTTATAGGACCTAAGAAGTGTGTGATACCTAGTATATGACACTTCCTGCCCATCTTGGTTTGGTATCCTCCTGATTATTAATCCTCTAAGAGTATCTTTTCTCTTTTAAAAAATGAATTATTATTTTTGGCTGTGCTGGGTCTTCGTCGCTGCTCGGGCTTTTCTCTGGTCGCAGTGAGGGGAAGCTCTGCTGTAGTTGCAGAGTGCAGGCTTTTCATGGCAGTGGCGTCTTTTATTGCAGAGCATGGGCTCGTGGGCATGCAGGTTTCAGTAGCTCATGGGCCCTAGAGCACAGGCTCAGTAGTTGTGCTGCGTGGGCTTAGTTGTTCCGCAGCATGTGGGATCTTCCTGGATCAGGGATCAGACCTGTTTCTCCTGCATTGGCAGGTGGATTCTTCACCACAGAGCCACCAGGGTAGTGCCTGTAAGTATCCTTTTATATCCCCAAGAGTCATGCAGAAAATGGCCGACTGTCCCAGAGCAGCTCCAGTCTCAGTGAATGTGAGCAGCTGCCTGGGCCAGCCTCCGTGGGGTGGTCACTGTGACCGTGCTGGGGATACAGAAAAGAGATTGCCCACTGAGTTGTCTAGAGTTGCCCCTGAAATCTCATAAGCTTCTCATATTAAAAGTCTTTCTAACAAAAGAGTCATGAGTGAACGGGGAGGCATTAGATGCTTCTGAGTCGTAGATTTTAGTGAGTTCCATAAAATTCTCAGTAAAGGAAAGGTCAGTGTTTGCACCATAAACAGTGTTCTCCTAGGTGGATTTAAACCCAGGTCCTCTTGTGATTCCCACAGTGTATTGTAATTGGGCTGCTCTCCTTGGATAGTGCCCCGTTACCCATCACCTCCCCAAAAAGAACCCACCACCACCTGAACATTCTGTTCTATAGAGGTACTAACTACCTGAGTTCTGGGGCCAGCCTTTCACCAAAAAAGAGAATGGAAAGAAGTGATTTCACACCCTCTCCAGCGTTTATCGTTTGTAGATTTTTTGATGATGGCCATTCTGACTGGTATGAGGGGATATCTCAATGTAGTTTTGATTTGCATTTTTCTAACTATTAGTAAAGCATCCTTTCCTGTGCCTCTTGGGCCTCTGTCTTCTTTGGAGAAATGTCTATTTATGTCTTCTGGCTATTTTTTGGATTGGATTATTTGTTTTTTATATTGAGATACATGAGCTGTTTAAAAAAGAGGAAAAAAGGAAGTGATATCACCTCTGTCACATAGTGTAGGCTTAGGAGTTTTCCCTTCAGGCTTGGCTAAAGTTTTGTATTTGAGGTTAAAGTGAAGAGATTGTCATAACAGGGCATGTGCCAAGGGGAGTCCTTCTGTGTTTCTATGGAGACCACGTGTGAGACTAAGAAAGACCAATGGGTGACCTTGACCCACTCATGATGCAGGGACTTGTCCTGCTTTGTGAGTGGCAATTTTGGGGATCTTTCTGGTTGTCACTTCGCAGCCAGCTGGCCTCCTGCACCTGGGGAAGCTGGTGGTCCCAGCCTTGTTCTGCAGAGCAGCAGTGAGCCTTGATTGAAGAGTATATTTATCCCATTATCAAAAGCATCCAGAGGAAATGTTCAAAGAGTATGGGTGCAGCTCTTGACATTAAAGAACCAAGATACCTAAATAAGCCAATCGTGGCCTTAAATAGTAATCCGTCTTTATTTTCCATCCCTTTAATTTCCAGGATAAGGACTCTTCTGTCTCAGAGTATGGAAAAGGGCAGAACCAGCTAGCGAGTCTTACAGAAATGACTCTTCTGGTGTCTGTGAACATGGAGCATGCGTTATGTAGAGCAGGATGACTTTGTTGAAGCGTGTTGATTTTTGTTTGTTTGTTTTTATGGAAGTATAGTTGATTTATAATGTTCTACCAGTCTCTCTGTTGTATAGCGAAGTGACTCAGTTTTCTACGTATACACATTCTTTTTTTAACGTTCTTTTCCATTGTGATTTATCCCAGGAAATTTGATATGGTTCCCTGTGCTATACAGTAGGACCTTGTTATTTGTCCATCCTATATGTAATAGTTTGCTTCTACCAACCCCAAACTCCCAGTCCATCCCTCTCCTTTTTACCCGCTTGGCAACTACAAAGTCTGATCTCTGTGTCCGTGAGTCTTAGAACAAGATGGCTTTGAATGGACCATCCTGAATAAGCTTTTCAGCCTGAGATTGAATGTGTCTGCCAGAATGGCCAGGCACATACAAAATCTGCCTGAAGATTTAAAGGTATGTAGGCCATGTGGACCCACTCCAGTGTTCTTGCCTGGAGAATCCCAGGGACGGGGGAGCCTGGTGGGCTGCCATCTGTGGGGTCGCACAGAGTCAGACACGACTGAAGTGACTTAGCAGCAGCAGCAGCAGCAGGCCATGTGACTTGAGAGCAGCAAACTGAGGACCATGAATGGACTTTTCTCTCCATCATGACTTCTGGCTCCTTTATACTCAGTTTTTATACTGAACAAGTACGCTTTCATTCTTTGAAATTTAGAGGTTTTTGTTAAGGATTCATAAGGGATGACCCCAAAATTATTATCATCACCACAGCTGAAGTCTTAGTCACGGATTATAGTCAAATTTCATCTTTAACTTCACAGAATAGTTATCTTTTGCCTGATTTCTTTGATAATTTTGTCTTTTATTTTTCAATGGCAGGAAAAAATTGTTTTCATTTTTTTTTAATTAAAATAAATCTGTATTAGTGTAGGAACTGTAAGAGAATGTCTCTGATTCAAGTCTGGGAGCTCCCCTGGTTTAAAGACACACAGAATTTCAACTGTTTTCATTTCTGAATTTGTCTTTCCTGTATTCTGAGATTATTTTTGAAATGTGTTTCAAGTCATCAGAGATATACTTCTAAAGCTTTGATCAAAATTTGCCAAAATTAGGACACATAAGAGTCTATTAAGAGTTAACACAGGCTAGAATGAATACACAAAGGATGCAGTGATTTTCTTAGGAATGTGAGCAGAGAGAAATCTTCTTGGGATCAGTAAGAAGCTACATTATATATTTAACAAAACTAAAAGGAGAAAGACTTCCCTGGTGGTCCAGTGGTTAAGATTCCATACTTCCACTATAGGAAGTGTGGGTTCGATCCTTAGTCGGGAGCTTGGATCCCACATGCCGTGTGGCATGGCCAATAAAATAAACCGTTAAAAAAGAGATACAAATGTGCTCATATTGAAAATAAAAAAATAAAAGGAAACTTCTCTTAGAAGTATGTAGTAGTAATTTTTTAAAGCATTTGTTTATTTGCGCTGGGTCTTAGTTGCAGCATGTGGGGTCTTTAGCTGTAGCATGGAAACTCTTGGTTGCCTCCTGTGGGATCTAGTTCCCTGACCAGGGATTGAAACTGGACCCCTGCATTGGGAGCACTGAGTCTTAGCCACTGGACCACCAAGGGAAGTACCTGTAGTAGTAATTGTATGATGCCTCGTAAATAAATATTGGTTCGCAAGGATTTCTAGTCTTTTCTTTTATCAGATATGCATTCAAAGAACTCTCCCATGTTTCACAAAGAGAAATGCTACCTGTAGACCCCATGGGAATGTGACATGCAGTGGCCAGCAAAATGCTTTTTCTTACACTTGTGAAAATGAGAAGGTCAATCTGAGAAATATGTTGAATGATACCAGCTGTATCAGTATTGCAGACTGCTTTTGGTCTAAATTTTATAATATACAGCAAAGCTGTTATTTCAAAAATCTCTCCTGCTTACTTGTAGGGTCAACTAATTTTAACCATCTCTAAAAGACATTTACAAAAAAGGAAAAGATACCCATTTGGCAGGGGGTGTAATATGGGGAGAAAAAAATTTAGAAATGGTAATTTATGGGAGGAACCAGGTTTCCTGAAAGCCTTCTCACCAGGAAAGACGGGATGCAACATAAATCAGAGAAATGTATTTCTTAGATGTACTATTGAACTTGTAAGAGAATCAGAGAGATTCTCCAAGGGACCAAAAGTCTGGATTTTCCAACTACAAAAAGTAATTTGAAACCAGTGGGGTGTGGAAAGGAGACCAGGACTGCCCCCGCGGCAGTGCCTGGGTAAGGAATTCAACAGCTTAGGGACCATGGAGGGAAAAGAAGTGATTGGACCTGGGGTCTGAGTAAAGCTGAAGGGCCAAGTATGAAACACTCTCTCAAAGCTAGGCTACGCCTTACTGAAAGAGCCAAAAAACAAATGAGCTCACCAGGAAAGGGAACAGGTAAGGAAATCTCTCCATTTCTACTGTTACTCTAAGTGGAGGAAAACCAGTGATCATTGAAATCATCATCTCCCCTAAGAATTTGCTACTATAAGCTTATTTGGGGGGAGTTTCTAGTTTTAGTTTTTTAAGCTTATTTTTGGATGAATCTAAGGTACAGATTTATAGTTTTTACAGGGCCATGGAAACCTTAACCTAGAAAAGCAATGTATTCCCAAATTGGAGGATCCCTACAGCCCTTGGTAGAAATAAGCATGAACTGTCTCTAGCGGAAAGAGCTAGCAAGCCATCGCCCTCAGAATTTCTACAGATGCAGCTTGTATGAAGATACCATAAAACATATCCAACATTCAACAAAGCAATCCAAACATTACCCAACAGGAAATAACAGAACACCAGAGTCATCTGAGATAGTAAACAAACAGGTTTAGATTTCCCTGTGTCTCATGACACCAGGGAGCTCAAAACTGCATCTGAAACAAGTGCATGTGAAGTGCATATGAAGAAAAAAACATTGAGCAAGAAATAAGATACCATCAGAAATGATCAGCAGGATTTGGAAAGGAACCAAGTAGAATTACAGGAAAGAAAAATATATAATCATTGCAGTTAAAAACTCGGTAGATAGGTGAGAGGAGGATTATACACATCTCATGAGATAATTAACGGACAGGAAGATCATGAAGAAATTACCTAACGTAAAACATAGAGGGAGTGAAAAAATAGTGATGAGAGTCAAGAAGTAGGAGTGATTCCGAGAATGTAAAGCTGTCATATATGTCAATCTGGATCCAGAATATTAAAATAGTGAAACTGGGGGATGTCAAGAACCTGTTCCCCAAGTCCCATGGGGCTGATGCCTCACTGGACCCTGGGTGTATCACATGCAAAGGCACTTGAGCTTAGGCACTGTACTCTTTTAAAATGGACTGGAAGCACACCAGCAGTTTGCCCAGGAGAGACAACATCTATAGTCTCCCAGGCCAATAAACAAATCTACCTTCTGCTCTAGGGGACAACTTCATGTTCTAAGGTTGTTCACTATGCTGATACCTGGAAAAGTTATCCCAGAACCAAAGCTGCCAGTGCCTCTGCTCACAAAACATGTGGAAGCAGTCACATCCTATGGGGAGTTATTTCCCAACAGTAGAGGGGCACTTTGTTTAAGGTATAAAGACAGAATTTTCCCAGAATGTTGCAAAATTGGAATCATCTACTAGAGAGAAAGCACTGATTTCCAAGCAACATAAATAAATACATATTTAGATATCTTGGGGGATCTATAGGATCTCATTTCATTCAAAGATCCAGGCAGACTAGTTGGGTTTAACTTTTCTTCCATTGTTATCGAACACAAGGGCGAAAAAAATTAACAAAAACGTTACTGTGTGTTTTTCTACAGTCAGTTCAGTCCAGTGGCTCAGTTTTGTCCAGCTCTTTGCGACCCCATGGATTGCAGCACGCCAGGCTTCCCTCTTCTCATTAAGCACCAAATTATCTTAGATGATCAGGTCACACCTTGTCGTAGAGCAGTGCATGAGGAAGAAATGCAGAACCTGATGACCGTGATATAAGAGCTGTCTGTAGGGTTAACTTCAGGAGCACTTCAAGGAAATTGTGGGAATGGGAAAATACAGAGAATTTTCTGAACTCTACTTTGATGCAAGCAAACATAGACATCTAAGAAGAATAAAAATCTAACCTAGGATTGTTCTTTCTGTTGTGTATGATAAAGATTTATGGTGATATTTTAAGATGGCGCCCAAACCCCACAAAGCTAAAAATCTAACCTAGAATAATTATGTGGATGATTTGGACTAGTTTTTTCAGTTATCTGTTGAGGTGTACGTCCATACTGTTATTCTTCAGCAGCCCATTTATTAAAAGTTTTCAATGTTTGAATTAAATCAGTTAAGTCAGTTCCTTGATTTGTAAGATAAGCTGAAGGACGTGTTAGGGGTTAACGTTTGTAGGAGAAGTTTCCCAGCTCAGATTTGAATCTGTGTCCAGCTTTGTGGCAGGTCTGAATCAATATTTTTGCCTGGAAGTCACATAACCTCGATGAGAGATTAATGTGGTTACTGCTGGGTTCCATGTTCCTCGTCAGCTAAGTATGTGCACTTGTCACTCATATTTTGTTTTCAGCTTGTTAGACTGACAGAAAAATCTCTGCAGAATAAAGAACCAGTTTTCCGAGCCTACGAAGCTCTCTTGTATTTGCATATTTTCAGGATTTAAAGCAAAAGGTGTTTTTCCTTGAAATGTTATTTGTCTGTTTTTTTTTTTTTTTCCTGTTTCTATGATATGGGGAAACATTTATTGACAGCTCTTAAGATGTCTGTCTCTCATTATGTTTCTGCTGATTGCTCATTTTGTTGATTCAGTAGCACAAGAAATAAGGAAAATTTTCCTTATATTCACCAACATATTTGCAAATATTTTTATTTAAAACCCAGAGTGAAATTTCTGCCTTTGGTTAAAGCTACTTTTTTTTCTGTATTTTACATAAACTATTGATGAAGTCCATAGTAAGGCAGTTTTGTAGGTGAAATAAGTCATTCCAGTTTTAAACTCTGTTAATTCAAGTATGGTTGAGTATATCTTTTGTATACTTGGTTGCTCATGGATTCGTGATGGAAAGGAATTCTAAAGTTGCCATGAAATCACTTGTTTAAATCCATTGATTTCATAAAGACCCCACCTTACAACCCCCTGATTAAAACCATAAAGAAAATGACATTCTTGAGCTAGTGTTCATTTTATGTTGTACATGAACTAATAATCCTCTTAACAAATAAACAAGGAAACAAAAACTTAACTTCATTTATAATAGTAATGATTAGAAATAGGAAGAGTATGATCAGATCAGATCAGTCACTCAGTCGTGTCTGACTCTTTGTGACCCCATGAATTGCAGCATGCCAGGCCTCCCTGTCCATCACCATCTCCCAGAGTTCACTCAAACTCACATCCATCAAGTCGGTGGTGTCATCCAGCCATCTCATCCTCTGTCGTCCCCTTCTCCTCCTGCCCCCAATCCCTCCCAGCATCAGAGTCTTTTCCATGAGTCAACTCTTCGCATGAGGTGGCCAGAGTACTGGAGTTTCAGCTTTAGCATCATGAAGGAAATCCCAGGGCTGATCTCCTTCAGAATGGACTGGTTGGATCTCTTTGCAGTCCAAGGGACTCTCAAGAGTCTTCTCCAGCACCACAGTTCAAAAGCATCAATTCTTCGGCACTCAGCCTTCTTTATAGTCCAAATCTCACATCCATACATGACCACAGGAAAAACCATAGCCTTGACTAGACAGACCTTTGTTGGCAAAGTAATGTCTCTGCTTTTGAATATGCTATCTAAGTTGGTCATAACTTTTCTTCCAAGGAGTAGGCGTCTTTTAATTTCATGGCTGCAGTCACCATCTGCAGTGATTTTGGAGCCCCCCAAAAATAAAGTCTGACACTGTTTTCACTGTTTCCCCATCTATTTCCCATGAAGTGATGGGACCAGATGCCATGATCTTCGTTTTCTGAATGTTGAGCTTTAAGCCAACTTTTTCACTCTCC
>SJYQ01011765.1:141548-194203 GCA_006410935.1 Redunca redunca
TGTAAATATTAAACACACGAATGAAATATATGTTATGAAAAATTCACTGTGTTCTCTTTTTAGATAAAACCATAAAAAGTTTTTCAGGACTCCTTATTGATAATTTAAACTTAGTTCTTAACCATTGTGCCTCTTTCTTTAATGTATCTTTCTACGTATGAGTCTCTTCTCAAAAGACACCTTTATCATTGTCTTCATCAATAACAGTAATAAATACTTCAGAAGCACCAGCTGTATGCCATGTTTGGTAAACATTGACAATAGGTCAATAGTATTTTGTGTAGGAAGAAAAGTGTTAAAATCCTGCTTAGTGGTGCTACTGTGTCATCTTCATTTAACCGCTGCTGTAACAGAAAGACGATTAATGAAACTATGAGCTTATTTATTTCCCTGTCAGTCTTGTGATGTGTCTTCAAATATAGGGAATTTTAAAAATAACCACAATGAGCTAAAGAGACAGTCTCTGCTTTTGCAGACTGGACATGCCTAGGTATTTTAGTTTAGTTTTGTATTAGCGTTACTCCATTATTATGGATTGAGCCTGAGGGAAGGAGAAAATTAATTATTGTTAAAATTAATGAGATAATTGCATATGTATAATTTTGAAAAACAGTCTACAAGTATGTTATTCCGTAATGAGAGGTGGCAGGTCCTAATTCATCCTTTGGAGAAAGTGGAATTTGAGCTTTTCAATGGCAAAGATCTGTTTGGTTTGTTTTTTTCAACAGAAGTCCAAAACTAGTGTTCTATACTATAAAAGTGATGATAGTGGGGAGTTGAGAATTTACTTTATACTGTATTAGAATAGGTTTGTTTCCAGTAAATGTGCTTATGTGTCTTAAAATTTCATCTCAATCAAGATTAAGGAGTGATAGCCAGTGAACTTGAGATGTTAGTCAAATGTTAATGATTTTTAAAGATAGTAGTTGCATTCTTTTTCTGCAGAGGATTTTCATACTGAATTGAGCAGAGAATTTAGTTTGTTCAACTGCCCCAGCTTGCCTATAAAGAACTTCATAAGGAAGACAGAAGGTGATCATTCTGTTTGGCATTTTCCCCTGTCTTGATCTGCATGATAGTGGTTACAAAGCCTTTGATTTAATTTTCTTTCTTTTTGTCCTTCTCCTACATAAGAAAGTTAAAATGTTTTAATTTATTTTTTCTTCTTTTATTGGCTCTAATTTTAAGTCCCTCTTAAGATTTGCAGAGCTTTGTTAAGATTCTTTCAGGTTCAATATTTCTTTTTAAATACTGATAAGATTCTCTCCTTTGAATGTTTTCATCCTTTTTAATTTTGTTAATTGATTTGGATAAATCAGTTATCCCGGTTGTTTGGATATTGAAAAAGCAAGATGGATATCTCCTAGAAGGAGAGTAATTTAATTCCCAGTTTTTACACATGCTGAAAACTGTGTCTTTGTGATTCACAGGGGCCAGTTATAATCTGCATTTTGTTAGGGTATTTGTCTTACTTATGAATAAATTTGATGAAAACCTTTTTAAGTTGAAGCTACATGGATGGCTCAAAAATATAAATAAAGATGAGATTGTTTAAATCTTTGATGAAGCAAGTTCGTCAGGTTCTCATGGTATTTTTTGGAGAAATGTTTAAATGGATTTCCGTTAACTATTTGAAAAGTCTCAGAACAGAATCTAGTTTTATAGGATTCTTAGTGGGAAGTGGAAAATGAATATACAACAGGAAAGTCTTTCTTTGTAAATAAATCTAAATATCATCTGCCATAACTAATGCTTTCATATTTTGTGACTTGGGCAAATTTAAATAGTTTTTAAATAGTTAAGTTAGCAATTAAAAAACAGTATCTTGCTTTTCAGCAGTAGAGTGTGAATTATGGAAACTTGTTCTGAATCTTCTGTATATATTCCAAGTATATTTAATTCTTTGTAAGTCGTTACTTTGAGATATAAGAGCCAATCATTTAATTTCCTACTTCATTTCACGAAAAAAAAAAAAATAAATGAATTTTTGTTTGTTTTAGCCATCTGGATAACTTTCCCCCTTGGTACTGTTTCTTTCTTGCTTCTTCAAACAAATTATAAATTTGACTAATTGGTCATTCTTGTAACAAGGTTTGACATATCCTTACCAGCAACAGGAGGAAGAAGAGAAACAAGCAGTCTATCCAGAAAGTCATCAAATCAGTGAGCTTCTGAGATGTCAGAGTTGCTGACCTTGATTGACTTGATAGTCTTTGAACTGCCTTCAGTTCAGTCGCTCAGTCATGTCCGACTCTTTGCAACCCCATGGCCTGCAGCACTCCAGGCCTCCTTGTCCATGGCCAACTCCTGGAGTTTACTCAAATTCATGTCCGTTGAGTTGGCGATGCCATCCAACCATTTCATCCTCTGTTGTCCCCTTCTCCTCCTGCCTTCAATCTTTCCCAGCATCAGGGTCTTTTCCAATGAGTCAGCTCTTCACATCAGGTAGCCAGAGTATTAGAGTTTCAGCTTCAGCATCAGTCCTTCCAATGAATATTCAGGACTCATTTCCTTTAGGATTGACTGGTTGGATCTCCTTGCAGTCCAAGGGACTCTCAAGAGTCTTCTCTAACACCAGTTCAAAAGCATCAGTTCTTCGGCACTCAGCTTTCTTTAGTTTCCCCAAAATGATCAGAATTAGAGACTAAAGAAAAGTGATTCAGAGAGACTTCATTCTGATATCACTACATAGTTTACTGACTAGTCCAGCCCCTGCTTATATGCCAGTCAAAGAATAGTCCAATGATCCTACTACGTGTTATTGGGTTTTCTTAATTGGTTTTAATTGAGATAAAACGCACCCGCCATACAATTCACCCATTCAGACTGTATAATTCAGTGACTTGTAATATATTCATAGAGATTGTATCCATCATCACAAGAGTAATAGAATATTTTTATTACCTCAAGTCTCATACCTCTTGTGTAGAGAACAAATGTATGGGTACCAAGGGGGAGGAAGGAGAAGGAGAAATTGGAAGATTGGGATTGACATATATACACTATTGACACTATGTATAAAATAAACAATTAGAACCTTCACTTCACCTTTCTATATATAGCACAGGGAACTCTACTCAGTGCTGTATGGTGACCTAAATGGGAAGGAAATCTAAGGAAGAGGGGATATAAGTATATGTATAGCTGATTTACTTTGTATCTGTACAGCAGATACGTGTTCCTGTACAGCAGAAACTTAACACAAGATTGTAAAGCAACTATACTCCAATAAAAATTAACTTAAAGAAAAAGAAAACAAAAATCACACTTCTTAGCATCACACTCACTCCGTTCTTCAGCTTTGGCAGCCACTAATCTATCTCTAGACATTTCCCTACTCTGGACATTTGATAAAAATGAAATCATTTATCCTTTGTGATTAGCTTCTTTCACTTCAACATAATGTTTTCATGGTCCATGGTCCGCGTTGTGTTATTAGTGGATCATTCCCTTTTTATGGCCAAGTAACATCCCCTTGTGTGGTTCAGCCCCGTTTTGTTGAACCATCCATCAGTGGGTAGGTGTTTATGTTGTTTTCACTTTTTTGGCTGTGAATGTTACTGCTGTGAACATTTGTGTACATGTTTCCATGCAGATGTATTTTCAGTTCTCTTGGGTGTATACCTAGGAATGGAATTGCTTTTAACCACAAGACTGTCCTCCAAGCTCCTGCACCCTATTTTATTCCCACCAGTGATGTCTGAGGATGTCAGTGTTGCCATATCCTGGTCAACACATGTTGTTATCTGATGATACCCATCCTGGCTGTCCTGGTGGTTGTGAAATATCAGCTCATTGTGGCTTTAATTTGCATTTCCCTAATGGCTGTGACACTGAGCATCGTTTTATGTGCTTATTCTCTGGCTTTAATATTGGTTACATTATCTTACAAACTGATGATTGCTACCCATGTACTAACATGTGTCATGTCTGTACTGAGCCCTGAAGCTGGAAATAGCTTTGAGACCTGCCTTCTTGCCATACAGGGTAGAAGGAAGGAAAAAAACATCAGTCTTTGAAGGGGAAAGAAAGTGTGGACAGAGAACAGGGATACTTGGGAGGAAGGGTTCAATTCTGCTATTGATCCCAGAAAAAAAAGTCATGGAGATGGTATTGATTTCTGGTGAACAATTAGATTTTAGGCATTGAACCGAAAGGGGGCAGTAAGAATGGAGAGACTTGGTTCCTGACTATGCTAAGAGCCGTCATTGTCCAGTGTGGGTCTTCATTCTTGACATCTTAGGTGTTTCAGGCCAAGGTTTAACATGACACTCCTGACCTGGCTTCTTGTTCCTTATGACCACCCTCCTTACTGGGGAAAGGACTTTCTCATATCAAATAAGACAGGGCCAGATGCTACAAAGCAGCTGAACAAGAGCTGTGCCCGTTTGGTCCAAGAAGTGCTTTTGTGGTGGTGGTTGTTGTTATTTTGGAGTGCACATGAGAATCCCTTTTAGTGCCAAGTTGATATCTGGGGGAAAAAAATTCCTTTTGGAAAAAGAATGTGATCTGTCCTCTTCCCTTTACAACATATGAAATGACGTCTCTTGGTCCTTAGCAAACGTGAAGGCCAGTGCCTTTCAGAAGTGCAGTACCTTTTGTCTGTGATTCAGTGTTTGAACTTTCAGATGGTTTTGTTTGTTTCTTTTCAGTATTCTTTCTTTTTCTGATAGCTTTTATGATGATTTTGGTGAAAAGATCAGCTTCTGTGAAACATGCAAGTAAAACCACTTTCTGTACTATACCTCACTTAGAAAAATGCTGCCTCTTAAAGACTTTCTGAGATTGTCCTTAAAAGCTGTACAATATAAGTGACTTACTGCATCCTTGATTGGCTCAAATCCTTCATGTTTACAGGCACACCTTGGAGATAGTGCAGGTTCAGTTCCAGACAACCACAGTTAAGCAAATATCACAATAAAGCAAGTCGCACGAGTTTTTTGGTCTCCCAGTGCAAGTAAAAGTTACGTTTTTATTGTATGTAGTCTAGTAAATGTGCAGTAGCATTTTGTCTAAAAAAGTATATAACTTCATTTAAAAATTTTTATTGCTGAGAAATGTTGAGCATCATCTAACAGTGCAGGGTTACCACAAACTTTCTGCCACATGCAGTACAGGAAGGTACACTGAAATGAGGTCTGCCTGTAGTGAATTTGCAACTTGGACAGGTTATTCTTAAAAACCATATAAACTGATTTTGCTCATTAGTCATGACACCTGATGGCTTAAGGAAAAAGAGATTTGTACCTTGAAACTTCTGGAGCCTTTCCAACATCACTGATTTGGGTTGTTTTCTCCTCAAAAGAGGGTCCTAAGAAATCAGAGCTGCTAAAATTGTTTTAATTTTCTTTTCCTCTAGGTAAGATTAGATCAGGAACAAAGGGTTTTCTGAAAGGCTTTCATGGAAAAAAAAAAAAAAAAGGCTGTTGCAAGAATGCCATGAAATAATTAAAGCTCAGTTATTTGCACCCATGTTTTCTTAAATGAATTTAACTTATCACAATATGTATTTTTGGCTTTAAAAGTTACTTTTATTAATAACATTGGGAAAACTTTAATTCCTAGTACTTTGGATATTACTCTGCAGTTCACCATAAATATTCCTTTTCTTTTTTTGGCAGACCCACTTAGCATGCAAAAATGGCAACTTTACACTCTGCATGGCAGCTCATTCCGCTCAGAGACAGAGTCTGGTTTTGATTTTAGCATCACCATTTTTTAGGTGTATGACCTTGAGTTGTTCTTTAACTTCTCTTTTATCTTTTTGGTGGCATGTAAAATCTGTACATCCCTATGCATTCCAGGGCTTTTGTGAGGATAAATAAGAGAGCATGTGAAATGCACAGGGCAGAGCCCCTGACACATTGGACATACCAGTCATGGTGCCTACAGTTACTGTCTCTGTGGTTAAATCTTAGTGGGAAGGAAGTGTGTTTAAATTCAGATCCCTCAGACTATCAGGGAACATTTTGATTGTGGTGATAACTCACTCTGAAAGCATGAACTTCCTATATGATTTATCAGTCATCCGCATTTGAGTGTGTAGTGGGTAATTGATAATAATCCCCGCAGCTTGTGTTTATTGAAGGCTGGGCTGTGCCAGGCCCAGCTGGGGGCAGAAGAAGAGAACTGGGTTTGTATTTTCTAGCTTAGCTGGTGGACAGCCATGGAAGGCAGTTGCTCTTATTATCCCTGTGACTAGGTTTAGAAACTGAGGCACAGAGAAGTTAGGGAAGTTTTCCAAAGTCACACAGTTAATACATCTGGCCCAAGGATCAGTAACTATGGGTCAAAAAAAAATAACTATAGGTCAGTTTATATTAATATATTGATCACGTTTACAGTGGCTCCCCTAGTGGCTTGTTCATGGGGTCACAAAGAGTCAGGACATAACTGAGCAACTGAACTGAACCAGTGGCTCAGTGGTAAATAATCTGCCTGCTGATACAGGAGACATAAGTTCGATCCCTGGGTTGGGAAGATCCCCTGGAGTAGGAAATGGCAACCCACTCCAGTATTCTTGCCTGGGAAATCCTGTGGCCAGAGGAGCCTGGGGGGCTACAGTCCATAGGGTTGCAAAGAATCGGACATGACTTGGTGACTGAGCATGCATGCATACTTTTATATTATTTGGGTGGGAATGAATTTAGATACAGAAGTTTGTTATAATTCTTGGGAGGAGGTTGAATAAGGTAATAACAATTCAACATATACTTGTAACTAAGCCTAATATTTTTATATAGATATAAAATTTGTATATTTTAAGTTGTTCATTTATTATCATGCGTGTAGCATTGGTCCATAACATGCTGAACTAGCTTATTGAATGAATTCCTTCATAAATGAGCTTTATTCACATACTGAAAATAATCTTCATACCTTCAAGTGTCCACTAGAAAACCCCTCTGAAGTAAAAGGTAGCCATCATTTTTAAGGCACTCATGGTATTTCTCTTCTCGGTAACAGATCACACCTGTTATCGTTTTCTGTAAATCATCGTTACGCATTTGACGTTGTTCAGACAAATCTGGACACATGGTCAGGCATTACTGGACTCACTTCTCATGCCATGTCTTGATCCTTAACTGTCCTCCATGGTTGTACCTCTGAATAGCCATCCTGTTTTTAAATCCCTTCATAATGAAAATACTAATCACTGGTTTCTGTCTCCTGAGTTAATTAAGCAGTGAACACATGCACTGATCAGAAGTTCTTTTTATGATGTTACCTCTTAGAATTAGTGTTTTGATTTTAAAGCATTGATACATTTTTATTTGGGCTTATTGTTTGTAGAGCGAGCATGAAATTTTCCTGTATAAATTATATTCTGGTAAACCTGACTTTTAACAAGCACAGAAAAGCATAAATATTTGAAATCTGGAGACTAGCAAAGAATAATATATAAATTCGAAACAGAGAATCCACAAGGATTTTGTTCTAAACGGCAGTTAGTCTTTTGGAAATAGGTTTAAGATGACGGCTTTTACAAAATAAATTATTTCAGGATCCTTTTAGATAATATTTGTATGAAGAGAAAAGAATGTTATAGATTTCAAGAATAATGGTCTGATTTTACATAACACTGATATTCCTCCAAAGCCAAGAATGATGTTTCTTTGTTTACTCACCATATGAAAACGTGCCATCCTGGATACAATTAATGGCCAGAAAATTTAAGACAAAGGGAAGTGGCTCACTGTCAGCATACAGCAGACACTGTGTGAAAAATCCTTGTTGGAAAAAAGTTGGAAACCCAGATTTTAAAGCTGGTGGTAGGTTTCTGTTGCTCACCGGAGCCCAGACTCAGAGCCTGGCTTTGGTGCAGTTTTACCTGTAAGATGCCCTCTGGGCATCTCCCCAGAGCAGTGCTTTGTGTTTTTGTTTGTTTTGTTTTTGATTAATTTATTTATTGTGGCTGCACCAGGCCTTAGTTGTGGCATACGGGATCTAGTTCCCTGACCAGGGATCAGACTTGGACCCCCTGCATTGGGAGCATGGAGTCTTAGCCACTGGGCCACCAGGGAAGTCCCAGTGCTTTGTTATTTTACAACTTTTCTGGGTAATTAAGTCTTGGCTTTTCCAGACCACCTGTGATCTTGTCCCTTGCTTCTTCCCCACATCTCCTACCTGCCTGCCTTTGCCCAATCCCATCTAATTGTGTCCCAGTAATGATATTAGAGAAAGTGAATACGTTAGTGTTCTTCTCTATCATCAGGTAATGTGTTAGGTGACAGAGGAAGTCAAAATAAGACTCCAGTCAGTCTGACATCCATCCCTCTTCCATATCTGTGAGAACACCAGAGCAGGATGTTATTGCTCCATTCAGATAAACACAGAATGCCAAGTTTGCAAAAGTGAGCTGTGTCTTAGACTGTTAGGGATGAAAGGAATGACCTAGCACTCCTGTGAGACTTAGGTAGCAGCCGGCTTACAGGAAGCCATCTCTGTCGGGCTGGAGACCATCTGGCCCTTTGCCGTGGAACAGGTTTGTGGTCTCAGCCCTAAAAGCCAGGTCTCCTCAGAGGCAGACCCAAGTTCTCACTCTGTGATTATTCTAATAAAGGTGTGGTTACTGGGACTTCCCTGGCGGCCCAGTGGTTAAGACTTCACCTTCCAAGGCAGAGGGTATGGGTTTGAACCCTGGTTGGAGAACTAAGGTCTCATACTCCTCAGGGTCAACAAGCCAAAACATAAAGCAGAAGCAATATTGTAACAAAATCAATGAAGACTTTAAAAATGATCCACATCAAAAAAAGATTTTTTTTTTAAGAAAAGATGTGGTTACAACAGGCACTACCTTGTTTAGGAGTATCTGTTTGTGGGTGACCTTTTAAAATTCTTTTTTAGATTATCCTCTCTGTTTTGAGAGGGGATTAAAACCTGATAATATAAACCATCAGCTGTAGCAGGTCGTCCTGTGAAGTGCTTCCTCACATGGCCCTGCAGAGCCTAGACTTCGTGGTACTGATGCTGGTCTTCTCGCCTAGTGTTAACACAGTGAGAGGACCCGTTGTTGAGGTCCATTCCTACCCCTGTATTGCTGGAGCCCCTGTTTTACGTTCATGACAGGCCATCAGCCAAGGGATTCAGAGGTGCCTAAAGTTAGCTGTGTCCCCTGCCCACGTGACCTGCACAGTGCAGTAAGGGAACCACCCCCGGATCACATGGGTTCATCAACAGACGTGTATCATACACCTCAGTGAGTGTGGCAAAGGAAGAGCACACCATGCTGGGTGGGCTTGTACCAGACCCCCTGATGGCTGAACTACAGCGCTAACCAGCTGAAGGGATGAATGAGAAGGGTGAAGGGTGTCCAGGGGGTGCCTGGAAGGATGTTTCTGGCAGAGAAGGCCACACATGCAAAGGCCTTTTGGCCACAGAGAGCACGGCCCATTGAAGAAGTTGACTGTGCTTGGAGCAGGGAGAGGAGTCCCGGGTGAAGTCAGAATGCTAAATGGGGGGACCACCTCATGCCACCTGCTAGCCCACCTTGAGGATTTTTATGCCAGAGCAAAGGGAAATGCCGAGTGTGAAAGGCCAGTGGTGTGATTAGAATTGCGTTCGAAAAAGATCACTTGAGAGTCCATGTGTAGAACACAGGAGAAGAGCCAGCGGAAGTGGAGAGACCCATAGCTGGGCTGTCTCGGTGGCCTGGGTGCGTAGCCTGAATCAGGGAAGTGATGGAGAGGCTGAGAAAGCGACTCAGGGCTGAGAACTTGGCAGTGCTTCTGTGAAAGCTGGGCAGGCGGGCAAGTGAAGTGCCAAGGGTTATTTGGGGGTTACACTCCCACAGCAGGCAAAATAAATACAGGATCTAAAGTTGAGGGCCTTCCCTGGCAGTCCAGTGGGTAAGACTTTGTCTTCCAATGCAGGGGATGTGGGTTTGATTCCTGGTTGAGTAACTAAGATCCCACATGCCTCATGGCCAGAAAACCACAACATAAAACAGAAGCAATATTGTAACAAATTTAATAAAGGCTTTAAAATTGATCCATATTAAAAAAAAAAAACTTAAAAAAATAAAAATTGAAAGTAGCTGTATATGTATAACTGAATCACTTTGCTGTATACCTAAAACACATTATTATAAACTATATACTCCAGTATAAAATAGAAAGTTAAGTCAAAAATAGATAAGTGAAGTTGCTCAGTCGTGTCCGACTCTTTGCGACCCCATGGACTGTAGCCTACCAGGCTCCTCTGTCCATGGGGTTTTCCAGGCAATAGTACTGGAGTGGGGTGCCATTTATAACCAGAATTCAATAGGCCCTGTTTTCTGCCCTCCCCGTTTCTCCTTTCTTCCCCACACCTCTCTTTTTCACTCCTCTCCTCCTTCTCTGCCTCTTCCCACCCCCCTCTCTTTCTCTCTCCTTCTCTCATAATTTTCCTAACTTGCTGGTGGAACCCAGGCAGAAAGCTTGGATGCTTGTGTAGATACTTCAGTCCATAACTATATAGGTACCAGATGCTAGATCAGTTCCTATTAATATGAAACAAGGGGTTGATACGAAGCCTTCCTAAAATATATTGTCTCATTTATATGAAAAGCATACAACTCGAGAGCACTTATTTTGAACTCGCTGGTGAGATGAAACACGAGCCGGCTAGGTGGCTTCCAGGCACTAAACCGCACGTCTGCATGAATTGCGGTGTTGCTGTAAATATTTCCGGGCACAGACAGGTAGATGCAATCGGAAAAACCTGAACAAATTCTTAGGATGCCAATATTGTCACCAGGTCCCCCTGCAGAATGAAGTTGTTTGACAAAGTGTTTCCCTGGTGATTTGGCTGCAGATGAAAATGTCTCCAGCAATAAAATTCCCGTGCTTGAGTCTTCACCCCACTCTCATCCGTCAGCAAATGACATATCAAGGCTCTTTTTTGCCATATTTGTTAATATGTTGGCAGAAATATGGGAAACATTGTTATTCCCTTCAATTTCTGCACATGGATTTTTTTTTTCTGCCTTTAGACACATTAATTTTACCAAAATATTTGCAAGCTGAAAATCTGTGTCTCATCAACAGGATTGCATTAGGACAGTGATAAAGTGTTTTTTTTAATTACAAAGGTTTTTGTCTTAGTTACCAGGATCAGAAGACTTAGCATCGCCAGAGCCACTGTTTGGCCATCAATCGCAAACAGTTTTGGGGAAATTTAAGGGTTGGTGAGGCAATTAGTGATGAAGCATATTTTAATTATAGTAACTGGGTAAGCTGCATACAGCTTTATGAATTAATGCATTATTGTTTAATAGATCACAGCCATGTGTGACTTTTAATCACATTTCTTACTGTAGCTCCAGTTTTATTAGCAGTGATGTTTTATAACTTAATAATTTATTCATAATGAGTTCAGAACGTCCATTCGCCCAACACCAAAGAAATAAATTTACCTGTACATTAGCGCTCATCAAGAGGAACAGAACCCTTCAGGGTCGCATCCAACTATCTGTCCAAGATCCTTTTGCATCAAAGGATGGTTTTAATAATGAGATCATTTTACACCGCATCGTGTTGTGTCAGTGGAGGCCACATCTGGGTTTCACCAAGTCATTTGTGAATCACAGTAACTTCACACGTGTTTAAAATTAGCATGAATCGACCAGCAAGGTGTTTGCATCTATTTTTCCAGTTGTGAAATCTGAATCCATGCTCTGTTGTAGCATTTTCTGCTCAGCCCCTCTCCCCCAGCACCACCCACCTATCCCGCCAGACCTCAGGGTGTGTCACAAGCTGTTATCTGGACTTGATTGAGCTGTATGTATTTTAATGGCATGTTCATCACACTGCAGCTCAGGTTTTGCCAAGCTCCTGGGCATTCTCACCTCTGGGCGTCCATGGCTATTTCAGAGACAGCATCCGAAACTAACCTTGCCCAGGGTTCCCATGAGAACACCCCGGGCCCCTGTCCTTTCGCAGAAGCCAGGAAGCTCAGGCTCACTGACTGGACAGCAGGCATGGGGCTAGTTTAGACTTGTCATTTTCGTGACGATTTCATGTCAAAGCATAAACCCACCCGGGGCTTCAGTTCTAGAAAGTCTTTTGAGGCCAAGAAGTGATGCTGAAGAAGCTTCCGACTAGAGGGATCTGTCTAAGATGCAAAGATATTAATAGCCTATAAGCCAAAAAAGAGTGTTTTATGTTCAGACAAACTTGAGAAACCTTGGGAAAACTGTTCTCCGATATGTGCATGTTCATCTCTGGTGTCCTGCCGGGCCAGACATAGTGCAACATTTCTCAAACTTTGTTGACCAGAGGACCCTCTTTGGAAGCGTGTCTTCCTTCCATGTTCTTTCTCTATGAAATAGACAAAAATACATAAAACTTATTCAGAACAGTACACTGTTCTGGCCATGACACGAATTTTCTCAAGGTAGAGGAAGAAATGATGCACGTTCCTATGCATTTCAAGCCATAAAGGACCAGAAACATGTAACAGATTATTATTGTGTTTCTCCTTTGATCTTACTGTAAATAGAGGATCAGAGAAATGACATGGCTGAGTCGTTGACTGTTTGGATTCTAGTGATCTCTCTGAATCCTTTTTTCTTCCTACTCCACTTTCCTTTGTGCTGGGAAAATCTCTTCTTTGTTTGAGGGCCCATATTACAAGTTACAGAAAATAAATCATTAGGAACTTCTCTGGTGGTCCAGTGGTTAAGAATCCACCTTGCAATGCAGGGCACTCAGGTGCTATTCCTGGGCAAGGAACTAAGATGCCACATGCCTGGGGCAACTGGGCCTAAATGCCACAATTACTGAGCCCGCGTGCCACAGCTAGAGAATCTGGGCCCGGCAACAAAGACTGCATGAGCTGCAAATGAGACCCAACACAGCCAAATAAATAAGTAAATATCAAAAAAGAGAGAAAGGGAATCGTTAATCTATGGCTGATTCGAGTGTTCATTTAAGTGGTTTTACCAATTGTGTTTGTACTGTCTTACAAATGTTCACTGTCGCTTATTAATTACACCTAGAATCACTTTTCTTTATATTAATGCAGATCTATAATTATCTGTATGATCCCTCTGTTTTCCACTTTCAGTTTTTCCAGCTTGGTCTAAGCTTTAAAAAAAAAAAAAAAAAAAACCTGAGGGGAGGGACAAACTTATGGTTATCAAAGGGGAAAAGTGGGGAGGGAAGGATGAATCAGGAGCTTGGGATGAACATATACACTCTATTATATATAAGATAGATAACCAGCAAGGACTACTTACTGTGCAGCACAGAGAACACTAACTCCACATTCTGGGATAACCTAGATGAGAAAAGAATCTGAAGAATGAATATATGTATTTGTATAACTGAATCACTTTGCTTAACATGGTGGAGATCTTAAATACCATACTTATCACTTATATGTGGAATCTAAAATACAACAAAGATGAACCTGTCTGTGAAACAGAGACAGACTCCCAGACGTAGAGAAAAGGTTGGTGGTTGCCAAGGAGGAGGGCAAGAGGGGGAAGGACTGATTGGGGGTTTGGGGTTGGCAGATGAAAACTATTATATATAGGATGGGTAAACAAGGTCCTACTGTATAGCATGGGGGACTATATCTAATCTCCTGGGATAAATTGTAATGGAAAAGAATATTAAAAAGAATGTACGTGTGCGTATAACCGAGTCACTTTGCTGTACAGCGGAAATTAGCACAACATTGTAAATCAGCTATAATTCATTATGAAAAGAGCTGGTGTTTTTAAGATGTGCAGCATGTTTTATGATGATGGTAATGGCTATCAGGGTGAGGGGAAGAGAAGAGGTAGAAGAAGGGTCAGCTGCCAGTAATGTCCTTGTTTATTACAAACAGGGAACAGGGATCTGGGGTGGGGCGGGCTCAGCCTTGGGTAGGGGTCTGGGGCAGTTCCTCCACAGTGGCCAGAGGAAAGGCGGAGTGTGTGCTACAAGCAGTGGGTAGGTTGGTAAACCTGTGTTGGGACTGGATGGAGCTTCTCTTTAGAGTGTTTGTATTTTCCCAGCTAAATAAGGAGCAAGGTTATCAGCCAGGAGGGAGGATGGAGGAGGAAATATTGCAGAATTAGAGTCTGAGAGAGGAAGAAAGGTATAAAGTAGTTGTCTAGGAGAAAGAAAAAAGAAATGAACTAGGATAGTCAGGAGATAACCACTGTTCCACTGTAGAAATATACTACCATTTATTTATTCATTAATATGCTATTGGACATTAATGTCATCTCCACTTTGGGCCTATTGTGAATATAACTGCTGTGAACATTCTTTTTCAAGTCACTTTAGAGACATATGTTTCCATTTCCCATGGGTAAATTCCTAGAAGCAGAATCACTGGGTCGTAGAATATATATATATTTAATTCTGAAAGAAACTGCCAGTTTTCTAAGTGGTTCTGCTAAAGTAACCAGGCAAATGCTTCACCTTTTTGTAGAAAAGAGGCTGTAATTAATGGAAAGTGCAAGGTGATAGGAATTCAGAGTCTCAGCTTAGTGATTAGTTAATTTCAGGAATATTCCTGAACTTCTATAGACCCAATTTCCCCAGAAGCTACATGGGGGAAATAAACTAGGTAATCTACAAGGCCCCTTCCAGATCCCACATTCTGTGAATTTTGGTGAAATTCAACTACATGGTAATAAACAGACAGAAAGCCACATCACTGCAAATTTTTATTCTGTGGGAGCTGAGCAGTATTTAATGTACTGGACATGGAAAGACAATCTAGAACATAAGGTGCGTAGAGGGAAATGGATGAGGATGGGTGTGAAAATCACCTACTCTTTAAGGGAAAACATTGTAAGGTGATGTAGGCTTCCACTCAGAATTTAATGCAGAAAGTTGTATACCTATGAGTAGCTCCCATTGCTGTTTTTTTTAAGTAATTTATTTTATTTACTGGCTCACTGCATGGCTTGTGGGATCTTAGTTCCCCAACCAAGGGTTGAACCTATTTCCCCTGCACTGGAAGTACAGAGACCTAACCACTGGATGACCAGGGATGTCACCTGTTCTGTTTGAATCAGAACAAATTCTGGGAGATGCAGTTGAGTGGTTTAAAAACAAGCAAACAAACCAAAAAAAACACTGCTTACAAATCCACTGTTTGGATGGCTGTGGCTTGCTTTGAAGCTAGAACAGCAAAATGCTGGCTTCTGTTACTTGGCAGAACTGCTGAGTGAGTGTTCTATTCACCTGAGCTTACTCCAGCCAGACCAGAGAAAATTCGTTTCCTTCAGACCATAGGAGCCCCACTGCCATCTTGCGGTAGATGTCATCTGTCAGTGAACTGAAATGTGTGTTGATGCTAATCTCCGTCTGTGACTTCCTGGCCGCCTGTCCCATACTTCAGCAGTGCATAAGGAAGGGTAGGCTTTGGCAATGACTGAGGAGTCACGGTCCACCAGGCTGAAGCCGTCTGATAAATAGAGGATGCTAGAAAAGACAGATTGAACATCAGTGTGAGATCACATACTTGCGTAATTTGTCTTCTGGGTTAATGAGATTTAGGAGTGGGGAGGAGAAAACCAGTTGGAGATAGCCCGGAACCAGGTGGGGATCCTTGAGTCATCTGTGATCAGTGGGGAAGGTAGAGAGATGTCCAGTTGGTACCCATCATCACCCTGGACCCTGCTTAGGGTCCCAGGGTTGTGAGATTCTGACCCACCCAGGCCAGGACAAATGCCTTTGCTTCTCACAGCTTTCTCAGAAGGGACTGTGAGGAGCTGATCAGTGAAAGCCTCATAGGCTCATGGCACATTGGAGCTGAACGTTAGAGCTCAGGTAGTCCAGATGCCTATCCCATGTGGAGTTCCTTCTTCAGCGTTCCTGGTCAGACCCTGGTCTGAGGGTCACTTGCCCTCTGCCTCGGTCACCTGCAGTGACCTGGGACTCACCTCCTTGGCACATTCACTGTAAAACACATGTGTTTTTCAGACCATTCCCTCAGGTCAAACTTCACCAAGCCAGCCAGTGACCTCCACCACTCAAGGAGAAAATCTAAAAACAGACATAAACTCCCAGCCAGCATGGGGTGGTGCCTCTCTCTGGTTGCTTTATTTCTCTCCCCAGGAGTGGATGGATCACAGGCACCGTATGTATTTTATTTCTCTCCTTTCTTGGTGATCTGTGGGAACACAAATAAGCAATTTTTCCCTTAACTGGAGACCATTGTGTCCTAAGTGGCCTTGACTGATCTTAATACTGATCGATAAAGACGATTTCTTTGTCACATTGGGTTTATAGTCTTCATAGCTGTTCAGAAGTCCATTATTTGTTATGCTAAAGCGGTGATTCTCTAGCAGGACAGTCTTGATCAGCAGGGGGACACTTGGGAGTGTCCAGAGACCTTGTGGTTGCCACATACGGGGTTGGGGTGCTGCTGAAATGTTTTGCCGAAAGTTTTACTTTCATTTTAGGTTCCAAAGATTTGTTAACAAAAAGAAACCAGGTCTTGCACACAAATAAACAGTTTCAATTTTTAATTGAAGATAATTTAACTTAATTTCAACATATAATCATTGAAAGAAAAGAAATAGAAACAAATGAGAGAAGTCATATATAGTGTATATATCACCATATATATATGTATATATATACACATATATAGTGTATATATCATAGTGTGCATATATATATATATGTAGTGCATAGTGTATATATAACCAACTTGGGTGAAACCTACATCCAGACTTGAACAGCACTGGGAATTCCCAAGTAACAGCAGACTGGAGTCCCAGTTGGGAAAAGAGTTGGGAAAGGATCCCAAGCAGTGTGTCCAACCCATGGGTGAGACTTGAGATACAGCTTTGCGGGCTCCCACTTTTAATCCTAGGGCACAAACTGATATCATCATCGGTTTACATGCACAACTGCAGCTCTGATTTTCTTTCAACTTTTACAATGCTGCTTGTTTCACCTTTTAAAGAGTCATAAGATTCCTTAGACATCACCCCACTCTGCCCCACCTGGGCACTGGCCAGGTCCCCAGGGCTTAAAAAATTCCAAGACCTCCCTTTTGTATCTCAAGTGCTGCTTGACTTGCTGGTAACCGTTGGTATGCCCACAGGCAGGCATGTCATCCAGGCAGGGTCAGAAGTTGCCCAGAGGCCTGCTACCCTACTTCTGAAACCTGAACAAGACCGTCTGCATTTTAACTTCTTAACATGTTATCTGATGGTTAGAGGCCGGGGATGGTGCTAAACATCCCATAGTCCTCAGGACAGCCCCCCACTACAAAGCATTATCTGATCTAGCTGTCTTTGCCCTGGGATTAAAAAAAAAAAACAAACCTGGTCTAAAGGAAACAGTAGTTTCAACCAACCAGTGGTACCACTATCCAGCAGTGGCCAACACAATGGGCATGTTTTGCTCTAGCACACAGCTTTATTTGTATCTAGGAAGATTCAAGATTCTCAGTTTCATAAGAGCTTCCGCATTTATTCCTGTCTTCAGGGTTCTTTCAGGCAAGTTACCAACCAAGCAGTGTGCCTTAGAAAATTCATTGAGAATCAGTCGTCAGGCATGTGGTTGTCACGTGATGCTGGTGATGGTGCAGTTCACTTGATTTAATCTATAACTTCCTGCACACAGTGGTAGAATCTTAGAATCCTAAGTAGGGACTTATTTTTCTAAAAGCCTCCTGGGCTTTTAAAGATACATCCAACTTATTTGTCATACCCTATGGAGAAGGCAGTGGCATCCCACTCCAGAACTCTTGCCTGGAGAATCCCATGGAGGGAGGAGCCTGGTAGGCTGCAGTCCATGGGGTTGCTGGGAGTCAGACACGACTGAGCGACTTCACTTTCACTTTTCACTTTCATGCATTGGAGAAGGAAATGGCAACCCACTCCAATATTCTTGCCTGGAGAATCCCAGGGACAGGGGAGCCTGGTGGGCTGCCGTCTATGGGGTCGCACAGAGTTGAACACGACTGAAGCGGCTTAGCAGCAGCAGCAGGGAGGTATAGGTTACCTCCAATTAAGAGAGAAGAATGAGCAGTCAGGATAAAAAGTTTTAAAAGGCTCTTTGTTTTGGTTTGGTTTTTCAGTAGTTTATTCATACGGATTTAGTATGCAATTTGTTATCCATCATTGACATAGAATTCTAAGTCTGGCGTGTTGTTTATTGTCTGATAGGGGTCTGTTCCATTGGTTTGGTTTGTGTAGTAGGGGGAAACATTTTTGAGAGGAAATCAAGTGAGTTTTCTTTTTCACATTGTCTGGAAAAGGCAAAAGCCATATCAATGCAGGTTTTGATATGTAATGGTCTTGTAACAGATATGAGCATTGCATCATTTTCCTCCATCCTTTGTAGGGTGGAGCCCTTGCTGAGAGAAGATGCTTGTCAGTCAAGGCAGCAGCTAATTAGATGAGCTCCAGTGCTCCTGGATCCCTTCCAGATGCACACGCCCTGCCACATCTGCCAGGGGTGTCAGGGCAGGCTCCCCTTACTCCCCCCCTAAGTCCTTTGACTCAAGCTGGCCCACACTTGGAAAGGGAGGGAGTAAATATTTCTGGGGTGCCCACTCAGAGCTGGGACTGTCTATGCCAGATCTGGGGTATCAGAATGAAAACAGAAAGTGCTCATTCCTTAGGGGCATGAAAGCGGGGACCCAGGGCCATGATGACTATAACTCAGTGGCATAATACAGTGTCTTATACCAGTTGTATAAACGGAGGTCTGTGGGATTCAGGAAAACCCCACCAGGTGATTTTCTCTTCTTTTCTGGCTTATGTAAGCATGATAATTGCATGACTTTTTACTGTTATTACTAGTTATTTTTTGGCCATGGGACATGTGGAATGTTCGTTCCCTGACCAGGCACTGAGCCCCGAACCCCCTGCACTGAAAGCTTAGAGTCTTAACCACTGCACCGCCGGGGAAGTCCCATCATTGCATGACTTTTTTTTTTTTTTTAATTTTTATTTTAAAGTTAGTTTACTTTACATTACTGTATTGGTTTTGCCAAACATTGACATGAATTCACCACGAGTGTACAAGCGTTCCCAAACATGAATCCCCTCCCACCTCCCACCCCATACCATCTCTCTGGGTCCTCTCCTTGCACCAGTACCAAGCATCCTGCATCCTGCATCAGACATCGACTGGCGATTCATTTCTTACTTGATAGTATACATGTTCCATTGCCATTCTCCCATCTCATCGCACCCTCTCCCCCTCTCTCTCCCCCAGAGTCCAAAAGTTCACTCTGTAGATCTGAGTCTCTTTTGTTGTCTTGCATACAGGGTCATCATCCCCATCTTTCTAAATTCCATATATATACGTTAGTATACTGTATTGGTGCTTTTCTTTCTGGCTTACTTCACTCTGTATAATCGGCTCCAGTTCCATCCATCTCCTTAGAACTGATTCAAATGTATTCTTTTTAATGGCTGAGTAATACTCCATTGTGTATATGTACCACAGCTTTCTTATCCATTCATCTGCTGATGGACATCTAGGTTGTTTCCATGTTCTGGCTATTATAAACAGTGCTGCGATGAACATTGGGGTACATGTGTCTCTTTCTATTCTGACTTTTTAAATGAAAATGGCTCGAGACATCCCTGGCAGTCCAGTGGTTAAGATTCCATGTTTCCAGTGCAGGAGGCATGGGTTCAGTCCCTGGTCAGGGAGCTAAGATTCCACATGCCACATGGCCAAAAACACCCAAACATAAAACAGAAATAATATTGTAGCAGAACTCAATTAAGACTTTAAAAAGAATGAAAATGGCCAAACTAAAATTAGTGAGCTGTTGCTTAGGTCATGGTGGACCAAGTGGAATTTGATGTGTTCTAGAAATCCTCCTTTGGTGGTGCTATTTATTCATGTTTTTATTTAAAAAAAAAAAAATCACTTTCGTACTTTCCTTTCATTGTGCGGCTCCTGGGAACACAGGGCTGAGGTCCTGATGGTGGAGAGCACTGGGCAAGTGGGCTCTTTGAAGGGTGACGATGCTCCCTGGGTACCTGAGGGACCCAGCACTGCTGCACCCTGGGCTTGTTCGTGGCTTAAATCCCCTCAGTGCTCTGAATTCTCCCACCTGGGGACGAGCTCTGAACCATCTCCCCCGATGATGGCACCGCAGCTTCATGCAAAAGGCTCGTCTTCTAATCTTCTCCTGTGAAACATGACAGTTTTCTCTGTGATGGCCAAATTAATTATCAGAAGCCATTTGCTGGCAGACAGTTGGATGCTAATTATGATAGGTACCTTCACAGGCCTTAGACCCAAATTTGTTGATGTTTGTTGGTGGTGGTAAAAATGAAAAACCATAAAATATGAATTTTTTTTTGAAACAACTGTATGTGATGCAGATGAGGGCAGAAAACTTTGATGGAGTTCTCTGTGATCTGAGCTAAAACTACTCAGTCTGGTTATGCAGAAAGAGATTGAAGAAATGGTTAATGAATTGTTACTTTCTGGTCGAGAGGGGTTTGAGTTGGGATATTTCAGTTTCAAAAACTGGCATTGATTAGATCTTAGGGGACATTGGGTGAGGTGTTCCCAGAAGGTCGAGATCTGAGTATCCAATTTGACCTCATGCTGTGTCCCAGGTTTGTGAAATCTTTCTAGCAGGTTCCACCTGGGAAGAATCATTTTCAATTAAATAGATCTGACCATTGGAGAAAAGATCATGAAAGGCCCCTGCAGTGTGGGGTCATGTTGTGAACAAAGTCGCCCAGCTCACAAAGGAACGGCTTGGGGGTCAGCCTGTCTCATAGTCGCTCTGGGTAGCATTTTGCTGTCCCATCAATGGTTACCTTAATGAGGTGTCAAGATGAAAGTAGGTGGGTGCTTCCTGGAGCTGTGTGATGCAAGGAAGTGGTTGCTGTCTCTGACTCTCATTGGGACAAGCAGGAAGGAGGCCGGCAGATCCTTGATCCTTGGAAGGGGTGATAATCTACTGGCAGATTGTCCAAACAGTAGGAAGGGGATCCAGTATTAATGGGAAAGCAGGAAAGCAGAAGCAGTGAGAGCAGAGAACTAATTTTATATAGGTATATGAATGATCTGGTTTTTGTTAGTAAGGCTTATGATATGATAAGCAGCAGTGTTCCAGCATACATTCTAGAATAATCTTTTTTAAGATACTAATTTATTTTTACTTATTTGCCTGTGCCAAGTCTTAGCTGTGGCACACAGGATCCTTTAGTTGTAGAATGCAGACTCTGAGTTGCAACATGTGGGATCTGGGGCTTCCCTCATAGCTCAGTTGGTAAAACATCTGCCTGCAATACAGGAGACCCAGCTTCGATCCCTGGGTCAGGAAGATCCCTTGGAGAAGGAACGGTAAGGACATGACTTGCCGACTGAACCGCCGCATGTGGGATCTAGCTCCCTGACCAAGGATCAAACCCCAGACTCCCTGCATTGGGGGTGTGGATTCTTACCACTGGGCCACCAGGGACATCCCTAGAATAATTTTTAATAAGTAAACAGTGCATTGTGCATGCTAAGCCACTCCAGTCATGTCCAACTCTGTGCAGCCCTGTGGACTGTAGCACACCAAGCTCCTCTGTCTATGGCATTCTCCAGGCAAGAATATGTGTTACCATGCCCTTCTCCAGGGGATCTTCCTGACCTGGTGATTGAACCCGTGTGTCTTAAATCTCTGGCATTGGCAGACAGGTACTTTACCATTAGCACCACTGGGGTGGACACCCATAAATACTTTTGGGAAATTGCAGAGATAGTTTCAATACATTTCTTTCCCCTCCAGGAAAGTTAAATGGTTCATAATTTCTTGTTAAATTAGATGGCTGATATAAAATAACAATTTTTAAACACTTTAGTTAATGTCACATCTCAGCCCTTAATTATCAGATAAGATTATCTGGCAGAAATACAAACTTCTTTTTCGGTTTCACCTGAGCTTGCAGCAGTGCAGCGAGCTCCTCCTCATGAACTACTCTTCACAGGGCTTCATTTCTCAGGGGGAAATTGACATAGATGCAGAGACAGAAGCATGAAACCGCCTTGTTCCATGGAAGAACAGGGTGTGGTTCAGAGCCCAGGTCTGTGACAAAGACAGTTTTAAAGTCCTGGCCGTTTTTCTCCAATTACACCTTGGGCTGGATTTCCTGATGCATTTTCCTGCTTCCAAGGTACAAATGCAAACTAAGATGAATGGGATGTTTAAAGGAATTGTCCTTAATAAATATCATTTGTCTGTGTCTTTTCCTATGTCGTCTTCATAATTTTAGTTCTCACCGTGCAGCGGTTCAGCACTTCTTTCTCCCTCTCATGAGCCAGAGAGGAAAGCCATCAGTGTTTAAAGAGACTCAGAGCCTCCAGTCTGTCCTAGTTCTGCTCACCAGAAGCTGTGCGGAGCAGAGCTCAACCTGGCAGACGAAGAGACTGGCTCAGTTTGGCTCAGTTGTGAGAAGTAAGGAAGGCAGGTACCAAGCCCATAGCACAAACACTGGGATTTGTTCAGGAGTTTCTGTGTTTCTTTCTTCACACTCTTTCACTCACTAACTGGTTCACAGAAACTTGCTGAGTATTAGAGGATATAGAGATGCAATCCCATCATCACTGTGAAGAAAGCATGGGCCCCACCCTTAGGGGTTCCCTTGCCAGCAGTGGATTCCAGCAACTGGGTGGCATTATGCCCTCTCACACCAGCAGTTTCCACGGAGGTAAAGCATATATGAGCCAAGTTCATACAGCCCAAGGGCTGTTATTCTTTTACCAGCTGGGAGGACATGTCCCTTTTTTAAAGTGGACACAAGAATGAGGACTTAACCCACATCCTAACATCAGCAGTTTCATCAGGGAGGTATCTCTGGATTCTGTCAGTTTGGTTTGACACCTTCTGGGTGACTCTGCAGGGAGTGATGCAGTCAATCTGGAGAGCGCCTGGATCGGAGCTTCAAGTCAGTTTTGAGCGCATTTCTGCCACTGATCATCTCTGGGTGCTGTGGCCAACTCATCTGCTGCAACCACGTCCCAATTTCTCATCTATGAAACCAGTTGCTTCTACTTTAGTGGATCATGAAGTATTTGCCTATGACTACATCAGAAGTGAATTTTCTCTGTGATACAGTTTTTTAATGATCTATTAGGAATTTGAAGTTCCCTTTCTACTGTGAGGTTCTTAAAGCCAATGATCTTCTATATAAAAACTAGATCTGGGGCACAAAGATAAATGTTTGTTAAATGTACTAAATGAATATTTCTAACTAATTTTAAATAGGACCCCCACCTCCATAAGGATGACTATAGGCTATTAAAAATTTCTTGAATTGTGATTATATGTTTTCCTGAGTGCAAATGTATTGCGTTAATATGATTTTTTTAAGATTAAAAAAAGAAACAGGATGCTTAAACAAAGTGAGTTTAGGTCACTTTGAAAATCTATGCTTTTCTACTTGAATGGGTAACAACCCAGCCATTTTAAGGTTTAAACCAATGATTTTGTTACCAAGTCAGTTCAGTTCAGTCGTGTCTGAATGTTTGCAATCCCATGGACTGCAATGCCAGGCTTCCCTGTCCATTACCAACTCCCAGAGCTTGCTCAAATTCATGTCCATCAAGTCTGCGATACCATTCAATCATCTCATCCTCTGTTGTCCCCTTCTCCTCCTGCCTTCAATCTTTCCCAGCATCAGGGTCTTTTCCAATGAGTCAGTTCTTCACATCAGGTGGCCAAAATATTGGAGCTTCAGTTTCAGCACCAGTCCTTCCAGTGAATATTCAGGATTGGTTTTCTTTAGGATTGACTGGTTTGATCTCCTTGTAGTCCAAGGGACTCTCAAGAGTCTTGTCCAACATCACAGTTCAAAAGCATCAATTCTTCGGTGCTCAGCTTTCCTTATGGTCAAACCCTCACATCCATACATGACTACTGGAAAAATCATAGCTTTGACTATGACCTTTGTCAGCAGTGATGTGTCTGCTTTTTAATACGCTGTCTAAGTTGGCCACAGCTTTTCTTCAAAGGAGCAAGTGTCTATTCATGGCTGCAGTCACCATCTGCAGTGATTTTTGAAGACCAAGAAAATAAAGTTGTCACTGTTTCCATTGTTTCCTCATCTATTTGCCATGAAGTGATGGGACTGGATGCCATGATGTTATTTTTTTTGAATGATGAGTTTTTAAGCCAGCTTTTTCGCTCCCCTCTTTCACTTTCATCAAGAGGCTCTTTAGTTCCTCTTCAGTTTCTGCCATAAGGGTGGTGTCGTCTGCATATCTGAGGTTATTGATACTTCTCCTGGCAATCTTGGTTCCAGCTTGTGCTTCATCCAACCCGGCATTTCGCATGAGGTATTCTGCATAAAGTTAAATAAGCAGGGTGACAGTAGACAGCCTTGATGTACTACCTTCCCAATTTGGAACCAGTCCATTGTTCCATGTCCTGTTCTAACTGTTGGTTCTTGACCTGCATGCTGATTTTTCAGGAGGCAGGTCAGGTGGTCTGGTATTCCCATCTCTTTAAGAATTTTCCCCAGTTTGTTGTGATCCACACAGTCAAAGGCTTTAGCATAGTCAGTGAAAGCAGAAGTAGACGTTTGTTACCAAGATAGGGAAGAAAAACCCAACTGAACTTTTTTATCCATTTTGTACAAGATGAGTTTCAAGAATATCATCATCTGAGCTGCCTAAGGTACAGTTGCAGTGTTTCAGTAATTACAACTGCCATTTATTGAGTAATGACATGTCCAGATTAATGGACATGATTTCATTTGACCTTCACCATAAACTTAGGAGGGAGGTTCTGTTGTTACCCGTGTACACACTGTACCCCTTGTTGTGCAGATCAGGGCATCAGAACTCAGAGATTAAGTAACTCTTCAAGTTCACACCTCCTGAACATTAAAATGGAATTTGATTGAATTGGGTCTTTTATATGGTTCAAAGAACCACTCGACTAATGTTCTTATTACATTTATAGCCACAAGGCATGTCCCACAGGGAAGCTTCAATAATCGGTGAGTGCATAGTGGGCGGGATAAGTTTGAAACTATTCATGGGATCACTTTGAAGACATGTACTATTGGAGCCTTCTTTTTATTTCCCATTATTGAGTATTTTGTTTAACTATGGACAGGAGCTGCAGTGTTCCCAGATCATCTTCATGCTAATGGGTCTACTCGTAAAGCTTCACTAATTAAAATGACATGATCCTGGGACTTCCCTGGTTGTCCAGTGGTTAAGACTCCATGCTTTCCCTGCAGAGGGTGCAGGTTCAATCCCTGGTCTGGGAACCAAGATCCCACATGCTGCAAGGTGTGGCCAGAAAAAGATATAAAAATAAAATGATCCTCTGGCTGTGTGATACTCGGGTATCACCTCCTGGCCAGCAGCACTGGCATGGTCTGGTAGCTAGTCAGAAATGCAGAATCTTGGGCTCATTGAATCAGGTTCTGCACGTGAACAAGTTATTGGGCGACTCCTGTGTGCACTGACATTTGGGAGCTTTGCGTGGTTAGTGGGCCCCCCAGGTGATCCCTGGGTTGCTAGGCGAAGAAAACATGATGTCGAGTCATGATAGCCACCTTCATGGTGCTGTGGGCAAGAGTGAAACACGTACATATAAGATACTGAAGAATGTGACACTCGAAAGAAACTAAAATGACCTTAACACAAAAAGAAGCTGAAAAGTTAAAAAGCTTCTTCCAAGGATCTTGCTTTTTACATAGCTGAGGAAGACCTAGGCCTTTTCCTTTGGAAAAAAAAATCATTCCAGATTGTTTGGATGTGCAAACAAGCACGTCCAATTAGTAAAGAGTAAGAATTAACAAAAAGAGAGAAAGTAGAAGCTTAGTTACACACCAAACTTCTCAAGGTTCTTCTTTTGAGCTAACTGCAGGGCTCTTGGACTCCTTTTCACCTGAAAGTTCACATTTCTTATCAAACAGCTCCACAGTGAAAAATCATGTGTGTTGTATAAAATAATTACTCAGAATTGTTGTTAAGAACAAAACACAGTATGCCAGAATGAATGCCTTTTCTACCTGTCTCCTGCGGCTGTTCCTTAAATGTACAAAATATTGTAGAACATAGAGTAAAAAAATTTGCCCTCAGTTTGTTCTAACAAGTAAAAATCAAATCTTAGCTTGCAAAGAGGAAGTGAAATTGTGTGTTCAGTGGAGTCTTTAAGATTTCCTACTGAAAAAAATTAGCATATGTACAGAACATAAATGGACTACAATGAGATTCAGATCTGTGAAATGTTAGGATGTGAGCGTGTTAACACGTGTGTGCACATCTTTGGGCTCTGACATGGACGACAATTCACTCTTGGATCTTGTCTTGCTATTTCACAGAAGGTTAAAGCAAGTGGAAGTGTGGCAAGGATTTCCAAAACTATCCATACTAACTTCGAGGACCATGTTCTCCCAACTGCTAATTAATGTGGAGTCAGCTTCATATATTGAGATGTTTAATCAATTGGCAGATTGTTGTCAATAAATATGTGTCTTCAGTGCTTTGTAATAGACAGGCTAATGAAGTGTACTCTGCGTGTCAGAGCTGTTGGGAAAAGTCTCTCTCCCTTCTGGGCATCTTGCCACACTTGATTAGTCTCCCTCTGATGCAGAGAAGAATGCCCTTCACTGTTGCCTGTCTCACCTCTGGATGAAGTACCTGAAGAACCAGACAAGAAATTACAATTACACTGTATAGCAGCAGTTACTTAAAGCCATGAGAGGTGGTACTGTTAATGCGACTGATAGTAACTAATGTTTCTTGAGCAGTTACTATAGGCTGAGTTCTGAGCCCAGTACTGTGTTTCCAGCTACCTCATTTAATCTTCCCTGGGACCCTCTGAGAATGGACACTGTATCTCCAATCGCTCAGAACCTTGCTGTAACCAGTGTCTTTGTCAGTGCTGCTGAAATCCTGAACCGGAACATAACCTGTTCCACGTGTAGTGCAGTTGCTGCTGCTGCTAAGTCGCTTCAGTCATGTCTGACTGAGCGACCCCAGAGACAGCAGCCCACCAGGCTCCCCCATCCGTGGGATTCTCCAGGCAAGAACACTGGAGTGGGTTGCCATTTCCTTCTCCAATGCATGAAAGTGAAAGTGAAGTCGCTCAGTCGTGTCCGACCCTCAGGGACCCCATGGACTGCAGCCCACCAGGCTCCTCCGTCAATGGGATTTTCCAGGCAAGAGTACTGGAGTAGGGTGCCATTAAGTCATTGTAATTCCCCAACTGTAACAGGATAGAGAAATACAAGGAATACAGCTTATTATTGCTTACTATTGAGTACTTCCATATATAACCACCTGCTCCTGTGTACTGGGGGTGAGGAAGCAGTAGTCAGATGTCTGCATCTCTACCTGGAAATTCTCTCTGAATCTCCAGAGCTATAGAGATGTGACATGCTAGCTTATTCACATACCGTAAATCACCTCCATGTGGGAAATGGGATTAGGGTTATCCGAGATGGTAAACAGTTCTTGGTAAAGCTCCAAAACACGTACAGAAGATATATTCCCACCTTGATTTGTACAAAAATTGCACACCGGAATGTCCAGTGTACATTGATGCTGGGCAGAAAATGTATACTTTGTGTTCATATGTAAAGGGTTTCCCATCTACATGAAGGTCCAGTGGACACCAGGAGGTCATGAAGCCTGGGAGACCATGATGTTGCAGGTCTAGCCTGCTTCTCCAAAGACACCTGTCTTCCAAAACTTTCATCCAGTAAATACCAGTAGAGTCCTCAATCATTAAAACAACCACAGACACCCTAACGGATTTTCAGGAACTCCACAGAGGATCACTGTTACCCCACAAGGAAGGGGACTGTGTTTCATCCCTGTCTTTCACATGTGCCAACTGGAAGCATCAGTAATTTTCCCAAAGTCACGTATGTGGCCAGATAGTGGAGCTGAGATTCAGACTGTGCTATTCAACTCCAAAACCCTACTTTTAACCCTCTGGCTCCATCTTCCCCAGCACATGGATACTGGCCAGCATTGCCACATGAGAGCTTGTGTGAGGTTTATGGGCCCTTTCTTAGGAGTGTGATGTCAAAAGGAAAAGGGCTTATTGAGGTGATTTGGAAACCCATCGCTTGCCATCTTCTGTGTCCAGGTGCTTTGCTGACATTATCTGAGATCTACAACAGCCTTGCTCTGTAGTTGTTTTTATCCCTTTGTCCCAAATCAAGAAGCCCTCCACAGGTGGTGACTGAGAGGGACAGCTCACCTCCTACGTCAAGTCCGGCCCACTTTATCTCAGAACAAGAGAAGGCTTCCTCCATCTTCTACATAAAGCTGGTCCAAAAGAAATGCAGTTGACTAATTCTGCCTGAATTTTCCCCAAGCCACCACATTTGTCTTTGTTTATTATATTAATAAATACTATACAGCCAGCGTTCCCATCTGGCAGGGCAGAGAAAAGAACATAAAAATGAAGTTGTGATTACACCCCTTTCATACTAATGAAGGTGGTACCTACTTGGCACAGTAGAAAGGTGGGTCTTTATTTTAGAGTTCTTAATTAAGAACTGCCAAGTGACTAATATTAATTAGGAAGCCAGCTGTATCCTTCAGTTTCCTGGTATATTTCTTCATACGAACCTGTGAAGGGAGTTAAGTCTGAGCCGATTTAATCAATTGGCCCATGAGCAATTAGGTATTAAGTATACTTTGTGTGTTCGGGACCCATGTGTGTGGACAGAGATTTATAAGATGTTCTTTTTTGCCTTCAGGACCTCCACCTCATTGAGGTGTTCACACCAAGCCAGAGAGCCAGAATTTCAGGACAGTGAAATAAAGGCAGGCTCTGGGGAGTTATTGGTGGCTTAAGAGGAGGATGGCAGTGCGAGGGGAAGGGAGCTCTTTGAAACTACAGTAGGTTCCCTGCATACGAACGAGTTCCATTCTGAAAGCACATTTGTTAAGTCTAATTTGTTTGTAAGTCCAACAAAGTTAGCATAGGTACCCAACTAATACAGTTGGCTATATTGTACTGAAATGTAAAGGTTTATAATACTTTTCACACAGAGGATACATTTAAAAAAAAACAGAAAATAAAACAATTTTAATCTTACAGTATAGTACCTTGAACAGCACAGCAGCTGGCACACGGGGGCTGACATTGAGTGAATAGGCAAGAAGAGTTACTGACTGGAGGAGGGAGAAGAGGTGGGAGATTGTAGGGCTGAAGGGTTGGCAGCAACATGAAACGGAGGGCAAGCTTCACTTTGACTCACACCTGACGTTGATGGAATGCATGTTCGCATCTTTGAAAGTTTACAAGTTGAAAATTCATATGTAGGGGACTTACTGTATCCAGGTGCGCCCTGTCTGCCAGGTCTTGGGAGCCAGCCAGGGTGAATGATGGGGGAATATTGTGTCCCCAGCTATGGTGGGGTGGACAGGAGACCAAGGACCACTCCACAGACTGGGAAGTTTGGGAGTTCAGAGGAAGACATGCCCATCATGGGCAGAAAGAGTTAGGATGACTACAGCTATGCTCTGAAGAGAAGGGACCAGCTTTCCAATGGGAGGTGGGCAGTGGGCAGCCCATGGAGGCAGAGGAAAAGGAAGTAACAGGCATCTTGCTGGCATGACGCTTCCACTCTCCAGTGCTCTGTCTCCCTCCAGCTGCTGCACAGTTACTTATTTATTCTTTTATTATCTGAGCTGTGCGGCATGCAGGATCTTAGCTCCCCAACCAGGGACTGAACCTGGGCCCCAGCACTGAAAGCACTGAGTCCTAAGCCCTGGACCGTCAGAAAGGTTCCAGCTGCACAGTGATCCAGCGTCCACAGCGTCCCTCTGTTGGCGCTGCTGACATCTCCAACACACAAAGGTGGCTTCCTTCAGGGACTTGGTTCCCTGAGCTGGAGGTGCTGCTTGGAGGAGCTGAACGTGCTGTATGTTCCCAGCATGAGTTAGGCTTAGAACAAGGGGCTTAGTATGAGCACCTCAAAACCTCCGCCCAGGTCTTCACACTCACCATTGAGATGTTACTAACCACTGAATTCTAGTTCCTTGAATCACTAGCAGTTACAGATGGATTAAATGAAGATAAAGTTGTAATGTACTTTTGACTTTGCCTGATTCGTCTGTTAACTTTTCCAGTTGTTTTGTTTTCTTTAACCCAAGTTCGAATTGTAGTCCAATTTGCAATCTTCTCTTAATTTCACACTCAGAAACTCAGATTGTTGAGTTGTATCTGCAGGCGAACAGTTGTGTTAAATCACCTAAAAGAGGGCTGTGGCTCTTTTCATGCATGAGCCTAGAGTCCAGAAGTCTGAAGCCCACTGTGCTTCTTCATGGACTGTATTTTTTTATTGTTAATAATTGAAACATAGTTGATTTACAGTGTGTTAATTTCAAGTGTACAGCAAGGTGATTCAGTTATATGTATTTCAGATTCTTTTCCTGTATAGGTTATTACAGAAATACTGAGTAGAGTTCCCTGTGCTATACAGTAGATCTGTGTTGTTGTCTATTTTGTATTAGGTACTGTGTGTAAGTTAATCCCAGACTCCTTATTTATCCCTCTCCTCCTTTCCCCTTTGGTAGCCATACATTTGTTTTCTGTGTTGTGGATCTGTTTCTGCTTTATAAAGAAATTCATTTTTACCATTTTTTTTTGATGCCATATACAAGCTATATCNGAAATTCATTTTTACCATTTTTTTTTTGATGCCATATACAAGCTATATCATATGACATTTGTCTTGTCTAACTTACCTCACTCAGTATTATAATTTCTAGGTCCATCTGTGATGCTACAAGTCACATTATTTCATTATTTTTATGACTAAGTAGTATTCCATTGTATATATGTAGCATATCTTCTTTTTCTATTCATCTGTCGATGGACATTTAGATTGCTTCCATGCCTTGACTGTCAGACTTTCTTGAATAGTTAGTATTTCCTTCAAATGATCCCAGGAGAGCTCTGGATCAAGAATACTTATGTTTGAGTGGAGTCAAGGTCATTCATAAGAGCTTATTCTCTTAGATATAGACTCACCCTAGGGAGCTGCTTGATGTGCTTTTCTTGCTCAAACTCAGCCACTGAACTCTGTCTTTACACATCTGTTCCAATGGAATGCTAATTTTTCCTCATGTTGCACATGTGTGTATATGCATACACTCTCTAGCCTTAGTTTATAAAAAGCCTTTTTTAGTAAACCTAGACAACTAAGAAACTTTTTCACTATTGTATAGAGCCCTGCCTATTACTGATAAAAGTCCTGATCAGTTTCCATCTTTGGAATGCCGTGGTTCTGAAATCCCTGAGTATTACTACAAGCAGACTTCATTCCAAGAAAAAGAAGCCTTGGAATGGGTGGATCTGGGTTTTTTCTTTACATTTTGTTAACTTGGAGAATTTTACTAACCTCATGTCATCCTTAGCCTCAAATTGAATCTGTTCAGTGGCTTCATATGAGTGGTATCTCTACAAAAATCAAAATAAACACAGAGAGCTCTTCTGGAAGAGTGATTTTGCCATATCCAGATCAGAGTTATTATAAGGTTTGATATTTTTCTTTAAATCAATTCACATTCTTACATTTCTTTTTAAAGATCCTGCCTAGCATATTCTAAACAATAGATTGGCATCATAACCAGTGAAAGAAAATGCATAATAATTAAAATTTAAAGTCTGCACCTGTAGTCATTTCACAGCTTTGGAAGATGTCACGTGGGGGAGATGTGTTATTGGTTGAGGGGGGTGTTGGGGCAGGGGATACTGAAGTGGAATGAGGGAAACAGACCCATATCTCCCTGGCTTTAACATTCAGTAAGGTTTAATTTTACTTGCGAGTTGTTTGCACCATGAGTTTTCAACTTCAATACGATTGACACCTTTGGGTCCAGATGACACTGTGGTTGGAGATCATCCTTTATAGCATGTTTAGCAGCATCCTGGTCTCTAACCACTAGAGGCCAGTAGCACACCCCAGGTGTGACAAGGCGTTTGTCTAGATATTGCCAAGGGCCCCGTGGGGAGGGCAGGGTGGTGCCTGGTCAGGGGCCACTGTGTTACATGTAGGTCATTGTTTTGCTTTCACTGTCATCGTTGTCCCCGTCTTAAATGGTTAGTTTAGTAACCGCGTGTATTGAAAATATGCTACAGTTTTTGTTTTTTATCTTGAGGGGGAGTTCGTCCATTTTGTTTTAGTGTTGTGTTTTTTTTTGACTGTGCTGAATCTCCATTATGGTGTCTGAGGGCTTCTCTAGCTGTGGAGCACAGCCTCTAGAACATACGCTCAGTAGTTGCGACGCGTAGGCTTAGTTGCCCTGTGGCATGTGGAATCTTAGTTCCCTGGCCAGGGATCAAATCTGTGTCCCCTGCACTGGAAGGCAGACCCCTAACCTCTGAACCTCCAGGGAAGTCCCAGTGCTGCAGTTTTTGAGGTCTTGTTTTAGCATTTTTGTGCCTGTGCCTGAAGCGCCTCTACTTCCAAAACGGAAGTGGCTGTGGCCATTCCTGATCCCTGCTTAGGGTACACTGAGTCCCTTCTCTGAGACTTGTGGATCAGTTCTCAAAGGACTTTCCTTGATAAATGAAAGACTGGATCTTCCCTACCCTCCTTGTGGGTTTCCAGCTTAAATGCAGATATGCTTTGTTTTAAGATAATCCAATGGGAAAGATTTTCTGTGTTATCTATTGTTCACATCAGTGGAGGCTTTCATTTTTGTAAGATCTACTTCCGTTCAGTGTACAATCTCTTAACTTTCATGAAGGTCTAATGATGCTGCTTAATATCACTTATCGCTTTTTTGGTTTTTTTTCAATGAGAAAAACTGAAGATTAGAGAGGTTAAATGACTTCCCCAAAGCCACACTACTGTCTTCAAGCAAAGAAATGTTCACATTAATTGCGATTCATAGATAACCTGTTGATATATGGCAATTATGTGGATTCGTAGATAACATGTCAATATATGGCAGTTATATGGATTCAAAGATAACCGGTTAATATATGGCAATTATGTTGCAAATACTGATGCCTTAACTTTTAAATAAAATTCTAAACCTAATCATAAAATTATAAACTATAATTATTGATATACTTCAATATGATATACATATATCATATTGATATATATCAATATGATTATTGATATACTTATTAAAAATACTTCAGATGAAACCTTGAGAGAAATTTACCCAAATACTAGTAGAAATTATGTTTAAGTAGTTTTCTTTTCACCCCTCTTTTGAATTTCTCAATGGGTTGTAAAATATTTCTGTTCTTTAAAAAAGTGAAATGTAAAAATCTAAAAATGAAGGAAGACATAGTTTGGATTTCTGCCAGAGTTTCTCCTTTTTCTCTAGAATTTTAATAAATTGACTTTAAAAAAGTACAATGTGAGAGTTGTGAGTTAAGTTTTATATGAGGCAAATGAGGACTATAGCCCGGGAGATAGCATTTCAGATAACTCTGAGAAATTGCTGAAAAGACAAAGGAGAAGGTCGGTATATATGTGATTTTGGTGGAGGGGGAGTACGTGCAATCAAGTACATACTTTTTTTTTTACAGAAGGTTTCTGTTAGTCCTGGGGAGCAATCATCAACTATGAAGGATTTTAGTGCTTTTCTAGATATAAGAAGATACAGAATTGGGCTCATAAAATCAGCTCCTGAACATATTTATTAATAATTCTCTGAAGATCTGTTCTGACAGTTTTTCCCTGAGCACTGAGTGGGTCATTTTTGCTCTCCATCCTGAACTCCTTCGAGGGTGTTGAAAATCAGCAGCTGCAGCAGCACATGATTTAATCTTGTAAAAGTAGATGGCAAATGTCAATTTGTAGTTGACAGTTCATATTCTGCACATGTCCAAATGTAAGTGTCCATATGTCTGGGAACAGCAGTCTTCCAGAGTTGATTTGCTGTGTCTTTGGGCAGAAGGCCAGGGCTTCCCCAATATCTCAGTTGGTAAAGAATCTGTCCGCAATGCAGGAGACCCTGGTTCGATTCCTGGGTCGGGAAGATCCCTGGAGAAGGGATAGACTACCCACTCCAGTATGCTTGGGCTTCCCTTGTGGCTCAGCTGGTAAAGAATCCACTTAGGCATGAGACCTGGGTTTGATCCCTGGGTTGGGAAGATCCCCTGTAGAAGGGAAAGGCTACCCACTCCCGTATTCTGGCCTGGAGAATTCCATGGACTGTATAGTCCATGGGGTTGCAAAGAGTTGGACACAACTGAGCAACTTTCACTGGGCAGAAGGCCGGCCTGGCACCTCGTGTTAGAGGAAGTAAATACACAGGCTACTTCCTTGAGGCACCCAGCCAAAATAATGAGTACTAAAGCAGGCAGTGGGGCTGCTTCCTCTGTTTTCAAGCACATTCAAGTGCATTACATATATTGTTCACTTTCTTTCTATTATTATTGCTCAGCTCCCCTCAGATCATCAGGCATTGGATCCCAGAGGTTAGAGACCTGTGGTCTAAGGAATAGTAATAGTGCCCAGTGTCAGATGGAGATGCACTCAGTAGAGTGGTAAATCCTGTGAGTGTTCCTGACCAAGGGCCAACCCACGCAGTCTCCAAGTGTTTGTGCCGTTGACCTTTGAGGTATGGTGGTGATGTGGTCTCTCCAAGGACTCACAACCTACTTATAAGCAATTCCAAGAGCACAGATGCCCATGGAAGCACATAGGCCCAAGCTTCATATACAGCACACAAGGTGAATTTTTCACATTGGGTTTTTAAAACTTGGACAAATCCCAGCTTCCCCTCACTGGTGTGTCTTTTGGAGTTAGTGTCCTTTAAAGCAGTGGGGGGTGGGGAGGGAGGGAGGGCAGTGATTGTCATGTAAGCAGAGTGGTGTTTACAAGTGAGAGCTCAATGAGAGATGATGGTGATTTTGGAAACAGTATTCTGGTGGTCGAATTGAACAGTCATTCCTGAAGGACAAGTATCCAGAGACACGTTTTTAATCCTCTCTCAGATTGGGGCCTGGAGAATGATGCTGTGGATTGAGTGGAAGATATAAAAAATGGTAAACTAAAGAGATATATAATCAAAAGGAAGGGGAGGTGCCCGTGGGCACCAGCAGAGAACCTATAACCAGCGTCTGATGTGTTTCCTTAAGAATCAGTTTGCACATTGGTCCATTGCCTCTTAGCAGAATCTAATCTGAGGAATGAAACGCTGACTGGCAAACACAGTTGAGTGAATTCCCTCAGTGCTCCTGAAATATAACAGAGCAAGGAACAGTATAATGAAAAATAACAGAGAGAGTAGCTCAGGGCTTAACTTATGATCAGTGTTCATTACAACAAATGACACTTTCACTGCAGAGTTACCATTAAGATTATTGAGTCTTATGTAATGTGGTTCCCCTCTGAATAGATTCCAGAACAGCTTAGCCTGTGAATGGGAGGGCTGATGCAAGAGGAGGACTGAAAGTGTATTCAATACCCCTATTTATTTTTCCCATTGGTGCTGGGGAGCCACCCATTCAGAACCCTGGCAGAGCAAAACAGATTGCATCTTTCTCCAGGAAGAACCTCCATGATCATCTTTGTCATTGAATAACATGGTTATGTGTTAATGTTCAATGAGGACCAGGCTCAGAAAGTGACTAACTTTTTTGGTAGTTTCATATCCAAGGCCCCTAGCTTACATTCTCTGTTTTCTTTTCTTTTTCTCAAGCATACCAGTTGTAATATTTAAGAAAATATCTCTTTGGAAAGAGATTGCATCTTGTGCAAAACTTGGGCATGCAGCCATGAGGCCTTTTCTAACTTTGTGGCTCCAGCTGAGTTTAGAATGGACAAGCCCAGTTCAGAGCACATTGTATGTAAAAGTCTTATTGATTAAGTACCTGTTGGGTACCTGCTAAGCACTTTGGGTTATTTCATCCTCCTAACGACCCTATGAGCTATGTACTCTTATTATCATCCACCCCATTTTCTAGATAAGAAAGCATACTCAGAGAAGTTAAGTTCTTCAAGGTTACCCAGCTGCCAGTTATTTTTTTAACCTTTTTTGTTTTTTTTTTACTATTTTAAATTTTTTAATTTGTGTTGGGGTATAGCTGATTAACAATGTTCTGATAGTTTCAGGTGAACAGCTGTGGGACTCAGCCATCCATATACATATATCCATTCTCCCCCAAACTCCCCTCCCATCCAAGCTGCCAGATAACATTGATCAGAGTTCCATGTGCTATATACAGTAGGACCTGTTGGTTATTTTAAGTATAGCAGCATGTACATGTCCATCCCAAACTCCCTGTCCCTTCCCCCCAGCAACCATAAGTTCTTTCACTAAGTCTATGATTCTCTTTCTGTTTTGTGAGTAAGTTCATGTGTATCAGTTCTTTTTAGATTCCACTTATAAGGGATGTCAAACAATATTTCTTGTTCTCTGACTTACTCCACTCAGTACGCTTCTTTTTCAGTGGCAGATACTAAATTCAGACTCTGGCCCTTCACCCTGCTCTGTCTCCTGGGCCCCACCCCAACCTGTGGGCTCGGTTTATAGAAGCTCACCACAGGGGATCATGAGGGGGAAGCAGCAAGGGTGAGGGGTGAAGGGATAGACATGTACACACAGCTATATTTAAAATGAATAACCAATTTTAAATTGGTTAAGGGACCTACTGTGTAGCATAGGGAACTTTGCTCAAAGTTAGTGGCAGCCTGAATGGGAGAGGAGTCTGGGGAAGGATGGATACTTGTATGTGTATGGCTGAGTCCCTTCACTGTTCACTTGAACCTGTCACAACATTGTTAATTGACTATACCCTAAAAAAAAAAAAATGTTAAAGGAGCACAGCTGAACTTCCCTGGTGGACCAGTGGTTAGGACTGTGTGCTTCCACTACAAGGGAACAGGTTTGATCCCTGACTGGGGCATTAGGATCCTGCATGCATGCTGTGTGGCATGGCAAATAAATGAGTGAATGGAACGCAGCTCAGTGAGGAAGTCAGCTTGCCTGGGATGCAGCAAAACTCCTGCATGCACATGGTCTGGAGCTGTTGCTGCTGCTTGAGCCCCTTTTAGTGAAGATCTATTTAGTGCTGAGTTTCTTTGGCCCTTATGGTTGTTTTTATGTTTTCTTGTGTTGGGGAGGAAGGGGACTGACTATACTTTTCTCTCACCAAGTTCACGGGCTTTAGGAGTTCTATTTGTCGGCCTGATGACCTTTCCAGGCTCATACTTATAACTACTACAAACAAACATATTGGAACACCCTCTAGGTGAATGGAAAAACTCTTAAAAATATGTATATATACACTTTTATGTATATTTATAAAACATATATACATATTTCCATCCTTTTCTTAAAACGTTAAAAGTAACCATGTGTCGAGAAAGGGTCCATCAGCTTTCACAATGTCTTTCATCTAAGTACAAAGGTGGCTCAATTGCACCATTTTCAAATGGTCTCTATCTGTGTTCTGCAGCATGGTAGCTGCTAATAACTTGTGACTCTTGAGCCCTTGAACTACAAGCTTGTCTGGTTGGGATATGCTATCAGGGTTTTCAGATACTCACTGGATTTCAAAGACACTTAGAACCAAAAAAGAAATCATTAAATTTATATGATATACTTACTAAATCATTTATCCTTAGATTAGGAATAAAATAGATCATTTACCATGTTGATACAGATTACCCATTGAAATGACCATATTTTGGATCTATTGGGTTAACTTAAATATATTCCTAAACTTGATTTCATCTATTTCTTTTTTCCTTTTTTTAATGTGGCTCCTAGAAAATTTAAAGTTAACCTTTGTGAATCTCCTGTTTTGGACCGAGCTATGCTCTACATACGTGAAAGTGGAGAATATGTCGCCACAAATTGGAAGGACTAATATGTGTTTAAAAATAAGACTTTAAAAATAGCTTTCTGAAATATTTATGAGAGGAAAAATGAACTCACTGTCGGTATTCAGTAGGCTGACTAAGAGGGGCTTGTTTTTACCATTCCAGGCAATATATGTTGGGCAGAAATCTTCTTGATTAACAGCTATTCAGGGGGGAGTATTTTTCCATGCAAAGATAGGTCAATTCGAGTCATTTGTAACAGAACGTTGTTTTCTAATATTTGAAATAACTGTTGAGTACGTGTTCCCTTTGTGATCCCAAGTGTCATCATGTGGCCACATCATGACCACACTGCACCCCACAATAAAGCAAATATCTAAATAAAGTGAGTCCCGTGATGTTTGGTTTCCCAGTGCATATAAAAGTCATGTTGACATCGTAAAGTGTGTGATAGCATTATGGTTTAAAAAAAAAATGTATACACACACACACACCCCCCTTTATTTAAATCTGGGGGAACTTCCCTGGCAGTCCAGGCTTCCCTGGTGGCTCAGACAATAAAGAATCCACCTGTAATGCAGGAGACCTGGGTTCGATCCCTGAGTCAGGAAGATCCCATGGATAAGGGAATGGCAACCCACTCCAGTATTCTTGCCTGGAGAATCCCATGGACAGAGGAGCCTGGTGGGTCTACAGTCCATAACTAATACTTTCACTTTTCCCAGGCAGTCCAGTGGTTAGGTCTCTGCACTTCCAATGTGGGGAGTGCAGGTTCAATACCTGGTTGGGGAACTAAGATCTCACATGCCACACAGCATGGCTAAAAAAACTAAAAATTAAAAAATAAATAACGCTATTAGGAAAATGGCACTAATAGACTTGCTCTACGTGGGGTTGCTGCAAATCTTCAATTTATAAAAAAGGCAGTTTCTCTGAAGCCCAGTACAGCAAGGTCTGCCTGTACCGTAAACTGGCAAAAGAGCAGCACCAGGCCGGATTTTGCAGAAACCCCGGGCCTCTGGCACATCCACCTCGCGCTTCTACTTCCGCCTCACTTCCACTGTCTGTGCTTAGCACTAACACCTTCCAGGAGTGTTTGGTGGGTGCGATTCCTAGATGAAACATTTGCGATTCTTGGATGAAAAGGTCTGTTGTGACAAGCTCTTCTCTCTCCACCCACAGCCACAGTTTTGCTCTGAGATTTCAGGGCCCAACGGGGCCATCAGGCAACTAAAGCTGGAGTCCCAGGGGAGAGTCCTCACCTCCCCCCAAATTCCCAGGACCCCCACCCAGGTTCATGGCTAATGCACAGAATTCTCCAGTAGACCATTTTTAACATCCAGTAGAAGCCACAGACATCTTAATTTTTAACCTTTTTGCACTTGATAACCATAAATTTCTCTGAAACTCTTAAAAATCTGATTAAAAAAAAACTAGGAGGAACTGGATGACATGTATTAAATCTGCTGAGTATATCAAAGCTACAATTCCTTTTTTTAATCCTCCATTCCTTTTTGAAGTATGTTTTTGCTATAGAACTCAAAGCTCAAGGAAGATGGAGACCCAAAAGCTCTTCTATTCTTGAGCTCTCATAGATGTTTTTCTCCATTATTCTCTTCCCCAGTTGTTGGGCTAATTCCCAAGCACCATTTTGGGTTTTTTGTTGATTTTCTGTATGTTAAAAAAAAATTTTTTATTGGAATGTAGTTGATTTATAGTGATGTATTAGTTTCAGGTGTACAGCAAAATGAATCAGTTATACATATATCCACTCTAGTTTTTGATTTGTTTTCATGGAGTATGGTTGCTTTACAATGTTGTCGTAGTTTCTGCTGTACAGCAAAGTGAATCAGCTGTATGTTTACAAATATCCCCTCTGTTTTGGATTTCCTTCCCATGTAGATCCACACAGAGAATTGAGTAGCCTTCCCTGTGGTGTACAGTAGGTTCTCTCTAGTTATCTATTTTATACATAGTACATCCATAGTGTATATATATATATATATAAATTCCAGTCTACCAGTTTATCGTACCCACCATTTCCCCTTGGTATCCATAGGTTTGTTCTCTACATCTGTCTCTACTTCTGCTTTGCAAATAAGATCACCTCTACCATTTTTCTAGATTCCACATATATGCGTGAATACAGAATTGATGCTTTTGAACTGTGGTGTTGGAGAGGACTCTTGAGAGTCCCTTGGACTGCAAGGAGATCCAGCCAGCCCATTCTAAAGGAGATCAGTCCTGGGTGTTCATTGGCAGGACTGATGCAGAAGCTGAAATTCCAATACTCTGACTACCTCATGCAAAGATGACTCATTGGAAAAGACCCTGATGGTGGGAGGGATTGGGGGCAGGAGGAGAAGGGGACGACAGAGGATGAGATGGCTGGATGGCATCACCGACTCGATGGACGTGAGTCTGAGTGAACTCCAGGAGTTGGTGCTGGACAGGGAGGCCTGGCGTGCTGCGATTCATGGGGTTGCAAAGAGTCAGACGTGACTAAGCGACTGAACTGAACGTGTAATTTGTTTTGTTTCTTTGCCACAAAAGCCTGGCTTCTCCTCTACTGCCCACCTCTCGCCACTAGTTAAAATACTGCAACCAGAAATGGAGGGGAAGCACTGTCAACTTGACATGCCATGTGCCAGGGGTGGCAGGGTTTGGCACTTCAGAGAGAGCCCAGCTTAGATGAGGGAAGAAGCGACAAGAGACAATGACTAGAACTGACTTGTAGCTGCTGCTTCCTCAAGTCCACTTGGCAAAAGCCTCATGGCTAGATCCATCTGTAGGTAGATGCATGCTTTCTGGTTTTGACTTCTAAGGTTATTTATTTATTTTTACTCTCTTTGCTGTGTAAGTGGAACATAACCTCACAGACTATCTAGTGGACGTGGAGGAGAGGCAGATAATGCAGTGCTGCTTAGAATCTCCGCCGTCATGCTGTAATCTAACTGAACATAAGAGGAACCTTGGAGATAGGAAGTTCCACTGAATGTGGTTTTTCCTAAGGGTAAGTGAGTTTTAATGTAAGCAGAGTCCTATACACGTTTCATACATACAGCGTGCAGGTTCCATTCAAATGCCCAACTGTGACCAGGTTGAAGCCATCACCGTAGGGTGTGATGTAAGTAGGTTCTGGATGCATTTTGAGTGAATGCCCATGTGCAAGGTGAGGGGCGGGAGGGTGGCAGTGAGTATACCGGATGGCTCCCACCCCTGTTTAAGTCCAAATGCTCCATTTTCCTATCTAGGCAAGCACAGATTACCTTAGTCAATGGATTAATTCCAAAGCCTTCTGCCTCCTGAGTCAGTATTAATCTGCCATGCACTCTGAAACCTGTATAGACTAGCACTTAGAGATGGCTCGCTCTCTGTTGACCTGGCCTTGAGTCACCTGCCAGTGTCACATCATCCGGTCATCTGGGCTGAGAGGGGAGGAGGGCCCCGAAAGCAGGCAGTCCACATTAATAGCCACCGAGAGGAAGAGGAGGATGAGTAACAATACCTGTAGATACGCTTTACCATTGGTCTGTGTCTGAGAAACAAAGACAAAGCGGAAGCTTCGCTGTTTGGACACTGGTGTTCCTGTCGCAGCGTCATTTATATCTAGACGCACAGGACAGCTGTGCAGCCCTCCATGATGTCTTTTGTTTAGGCTTAAATGAGTTAATACAGAAAACGCCACAGAAGCTTCCTGCGGAAATGCTGGTGTGTAGCGTGTGCTGCCTGCGTTTGGCTGTTACAGTCACTAGCTTAATAACTTAAAAGGTCGTGAACACCAAGCCTTTCCTGAAGGAACCACGTGTGGCTCGAAAAACTCCCATCTTTCCATGATAATAAAAATTCATTCTGATGTTTAATTTGTCCGAAGGAAAGGAAATCCCCAGCGTTTTTATAATGTCCATTTTGACTTAATCCTCTGTGTTAAGCTATTCCTGTACTCCGCTAGTTCTTGCTAATATCAAATGATGGTTGCTGCTGCTAAGTCGCTTCAGTTGTGTCTGATCTGTGCGACCCCAGAGACAGCAGCCCACCAGGCTCCCCCATCCCTGGGATTCTCCAGGCAAGAACAGTGGAGTGGGTTGCCATTTCCTTCTCCAATGCGTGAAAGTGAAGTCACTCAGTCGTGTCCGACTCTTAGCGACCCCATGGACTGCAACCTACTATGCTCCTCCGTCCATGGGATTTTCCAGGCAAGAGTACTGGAGTGGGTTGCCATTGCCTTCTCCAAAATGATGATTAATATTCAATAAAACCTACTGTGCTGTAAAGGAATTGAATGAAAACCCCTGGTAACACGGTATTTTGAGAGGGACCCTCCAGGACTTCCCTTGTGGTCCAGTGGTTAAGACTTCGCCTTCCAATGCAGGGGCTGCAGGTTCAATCCCTGGTTGTGTAGCTAAGATCCCATATGCCTCATGGCCAAAAAAAAACAGGACATAAACAACAGAAGCAGTGTTACAACAATTCAATAAAGGCTTTAAAAAAAATGGTCCACAGCAAAAAAAAAAACCAAAAAGCTTTTAAACATTGTTTTAAAATGAGAATCTCCACAAGAGAAGAATGGACGGCTCCCAAGCAGCTTCACAAAATGGCACCACGATGCATTTTCTGTACCTCCAGTCTCACCTTTCCAAGCCTCAGAAACCCTACAGAGACTGGGGAAAACAACAGAAGAAGCTTATGTAGGGGCCCAGAATTTTGTTAACAGAGGAAAACTGCCCTTGAAGACTGAAAGACTTGCCTTGGTGTACACAGCGCATGATTTCTCAGTGAACACCTCTGTATGGGAGGCATGTCTGTCCTCACTTGATGAGTGTGGAATTAAGGAATGAATCAGGAAGTGTTCCTCGGCTAAGATACTCTTTCGGGGCAGTACTGATGATCCTACCTGCAGGGCAACAAAGGAGACACAGACATAAACGACAAATTTTTGGACACAGTAGGGGAAGGAGAGGGTGGGATGATTTGAGAGACGCGCATTGGAACATACACATGGCCATATGTAAAACAGATAGCCGGTGGGAGTCTGCCGTGTGATGCAGGGAACTCAAAGCTGGTGCTCTGTGACAACCTTAGAGGAGTGGGATGGGGAAGGAGGGGGGCTTGAAGAGGGAGGGGACATACATATATCTGTGGCATTTCATATTGCTGTATGGCAGAAACCATCACAGTATTATAAAGTAATTATCCTGCAATTAAGATTTTTTTTTAAAAATATATTCTTTCAGTCCACCAGTAGCTGTTTATTTGGTGACTAGTGTGTGGCCAACACTGGAGAAACAAAAGGATTAAGACAGCTCCTGCCTCAGAGGCACTAATGATCCGGCTGGTAAGAGACTCGGGTAGTTGGATATTGCAGTCCATCCTAGTAATGCAATGTGTGCTTTCAGTCGGTCAGCAGACAGTCATTGTGTGCCCGCGGTGCACCGGCCAGAGGGGATGCCAGTGAAGACAGACAAGATTCCTGTCCTCTTGGAGTTAATCTTCCATTGAAGGAGGTGGCAAACAGATCAATTAATAATCATCAAAATAATTATATTGTGACTGTGGTATGAAGGAAGCGAATGTGGTTAAAGAGAATGTGGGCAAAAAAGTCTCTTAGGAACTCACCTTTGAAGTAGATCCGAGTGATGTGTCATTCAGGGCTCAGTGTTCCTGGAATGCAACAGACACCCAGTGTTAGAAGAAATTTATGTTCCTGATAATCCAGCAGTCCAGTAAACAGGCTTTTCAAGGCATGGCACGAGCGTGGGCTCAGTGTCTGGACTCCGCTTCCCTCCGTCTTTCAGTTCTGCTCTGCCCGCCGGTTTCTTTCCCAGGCAAGCTCTCTTCTCAGATGCCAGCATGGCCAGCAGCAGATCTAGGCTCCTAATTCAACTCAAAAGAAAGGGCTCTTCTTCCCAATAGCTTGAGGTAAGATCTTGGATCTTTCTGTGGTTGGCACAGGTTGGCCACAGGCTCATGTATGAACCAGTGTCTGCACCCAGAGTAAAGGGAGAAGGTTGAGACTGAATGGTTTTGAAACCAAAGTTATTGAAGTTCTCTGTGTCCTTTCCCTAACCTGTCCAACAGGGACGGTACGAGTGCCGATCTTACAGAGACCTGGAGAAAAGCGTTCTGAACAAAGGGAATAGAAGTATGGACCTCGGAAATGGGCAGAGGCCTAATTTGTTTGCCCATGTGCTGGAGATTGGGAACATGGAGGGTCATGGCAGAAGGCAGGGAGGTGGCCCCAGCTGTACCATGAAGCCTTGGAAGGGCTGCAGTGGCATCGTGTTTATTTCCTCTTCCTGCACTCACAGACATTATCAAGATACCCACAGAACTCCCAGCTGGGTCCCATAGACGCCCACTGCCTGCATCTACCCCACTGTTGGAGTCGCTGAAGGACACCACCGCTCTTCTGATGCACAGGGTCTCTCTCCAGCTTTGTTCATACCTTTGGCTGGCTTCTAATCAAATCTTGCTGGCCTGAGTTGTGCTGGTATTTCTTGGGGAGACTTTCTGAGTTCCTGCTTTGGTTCATTTGTGTTGATGTGATCATTTTACACACAGAGGGCGACCTTTCTGCCTTAAAGTTTTGGGGTCATACCTCATTCTTGCACCAACTCTCATCTCTCTCCAGCCAACTCTGTATTGACTGGACATGAAATTTAAAATGGGCTGCATAATGTGGACAGAAGCAATAATTTGTGATTATATAGAATTATCATCTAGCTGTCCATGTTAAGGGATCTATTAGATAATTACTGTTTAGCTTTTGAGAGCCAGATTCTAATTAGTGAATTTTTTAAAATTTGTGTTGGGCTGTAGTTAATTTATAGTGCTGTCTTAGTTTCAGGTGTATAGCAAGGTAAATCAGTTACACATATGCATATCAAGATCGTGAATTTTAATAGTAATGTTTTCTTAGGAATAATTTTTTGGTGGTATTACATGCATGTAATAGAAATAATTTCTTGGGACTTCCCTGGCAGTCCATTGATTAATGGACTTCTATTGCGGGGGTCAGAGGTTCGATCACTGCTCAGGGAACTAAGGTCCTACATGCTGTGCCATGTGGTATGGTCAAAAAATAAAAAACAAGAACAAAATAAACAAATGCTTGTCACTTCCTTCCTTGTATCTATAAATAGGTTTGTGTATTACCAACACATAGACACCTGTGCAGCCTCAACATACTGATATCTCGAAATAATTCTTTTCATAAAAAATATTCTCCAGTACTTCAGGTCTGGAGTCTATTAAGGAAGTAGCTTGCTTAGAAAACGTACAAGAATGCTCTTCCTCCTGTTTTCCTTTGTTTTTTAGTTTATTCTGGAAATTGCAATATTTAGCACTTTGCAGTTTAATTTAAAAGGATTACCTATTCTCTTAAATGCTTAAGCAGGGAAGCGAGTTGCAGTTATTGATTTTTCTCTGCATGTATTCTGTGAAAGCTGTATTTGCTCCTTCCCCAGGGAGCCTTACCCCCCAAACTGCATGCTTGCTGGTGACAGCTCAGACCTCTGATACATAACCAAAGACCTTGCCTAATATCCTTGCAACTGCTTGGGGAATTTTTATTAAGTAAAAGCATCATTAGAGTAGACAGGATGATGAAGTTTAATGAGCATCTTTTGTGCATGAGATTGTTAGTTTTGTTCTGCCAGAATCCTCATTTCTCTCCTCCAATGGGGCAGATAGTCTAGAATGTATGGGGTATTTTTAAAATCTGCCTTACATTTTGTTTTTTTGTGTGTAGTTTAATATCTGTCCTAAGCCAGCTACAGATTCTTCTTGGCTGTTTATACAGATGCTGTTTGCACACATGTATGTTGATAATTTCTTTTTACGCTGTATGTTGAGGGCAGAGAGCAGTGAGGGTTATAATGGTGAATGTAAAAGACACCTCCTGGTGCTAGTGAATTTCATGGAACCATCTCTTGGAGGTTTGATCTCAAAAAATCATTGCCTTTTGAATTAATGAGACTTCTCATGGGAATATGGTAACTGTTCCCTTTTTTTCTTTAAGACTCAGCAATTTAAGTGCTAAGGTTCTGTCACCAACCCCTCAGAAGCTGCTAGATAGGATAAATAAAGATATGGCAAATGCTTATTAATAATCTGGGCTTCACACTTTGTCCACAGATTTATTTGCAGAGATTTTAAATTTAGCATCCTACCATAAGATTACAGATTAGACACAAGATGATTTCTCTCCATTATTGTCAGTGGCCATATACTGAGATTTTTCAAATTGGTTCTTTTCTTGGTCTGTATAAGGACTTTCCATGGAAACACCCAAAACAACAGGAGGAAGGCATATGACAGGAGCAAATGACTTAAGCACAGCATATTGTACCTCTCATATACCTGGCATGCTGAAACACAATATTTCCATAGCACACAATGTGCTTCCAGCAGCGCCTTGCATATGTAGAATACAAAAGAAGTGAAGTCTGCTGTCCCCACCCTTGAGAAAATGGTAGGTTGATGAAGAGGTCAAAACTGAGAAATCCAGAAAGATGGTGGTGGTGATGGTTGGTGGTTTAGTTGCTAAGTCTTGTCCAACTCTTTCAACCCCACTGACTGCAGTCCACCAGGCTCCTTTGTCCATGAGATTTCCCAGGCAAGAATACTGGAGTGGGTTGCCATTCCCTTCTTCCGGGACTCTTTCTGACCCAGGGATCAAACCCATGTCTCTTGCGTTGCAGACAGAGTCTTTACACTGAGCCACCCGCAAAGCCCATGTACTTAATGCCTAGAGAATTTGAACTTTGGGGTCATTACCTGGGGGTGATCTGAACCTTTTTCTTATCCTAAGTTTCCTCATTTGGAAAATGAAAATAATGAAAGCCCCTTCTTTCTTGGATAGTTGTGGTAGTGAATGCTGACTGCATGGTGACCGTATTTACCATGTGTCCTGACCAAAGCACTCTACTAGGACTTGGAAATAACAGCCAAGAGCAGCAATTACTTTGTCTATTCTGAAGGACTTAATGATGAAATCTCAATAAACACCACAGTATTTTGTGAAGGCAGAAATTGAACAGGGGGCAGAGCAGAGAAAGCTGTGAAAAGCCTGAATATGTGGATGAGATCTGAGTTGTAGAAAGGGTGGGGGCGGGTATTCCAGGCGGTAGTAACACAAATCAGCTAAAAACTGAGAACAGAAGGAGTCCTGGCTGACAAAGGCCTTAGATGGGTTTAGCACTCAGAAGTTTTTTCAAATCACCTGCAAGGTGTAGGCAGTATGCAGATATTCCCAGTTTTCAATAAAGATAAACAGAGATTTCAGAATGATATCAGACTCTAAGTTTACTGAGCTAATAGGTGGCAAAGCTAACACTCAGCCTACCTTTCCCACACACTGCATTGCCCTCCTCCAGACCAGCGTTTCCGTATTTGGTCTGTTAGTGAACAGAGAGATGAAATTTGGCTGGGTAGGCGTTGCGTGGCCTGTTCAGTGGATACTCTGTCACATACCAGGCTGGGTACTTGATCCCGTGAGTAGCGGATGCTTCTTTCCCTGCATAAACCAAGGAGAGAGAATTCTGTCAGTTGTGTGTAGGACACATTGAAGGAAGGAAGGAATTGTTAGCAAGGAGATCAGGAAGGGGGAATTCCCTGGTGGTCCAGTGATTGGGACTTGGTGTTTTCACTGTGGGGACCTGGGTTCGATCTCAGGTTGGGGATCTGAGATCCCATAAGTTGCACAGCACAGCCAAAAAAATGGAGACTGAGAAGGAACCTGTTAACACTAATCTAATGGCCATATTTTAGGGTAGAAGAAAAAGAGAATGAATAAAATCATAGGATGATATAAATAAGAATAAGTACCATAAAGCATCTTATTAATCCATTGAGTCACGGACCTTTTGAGAAGCTGATGAAAGCTATGTTCACTTTTCAGCTGAAAAAAGGCACATATAGCTTTGCTTGGAGCTTCAGATCCTCCCTTGCCACAGACTGAGAATTTCTGTGGTAGAGGAGGATGTAATCAAACTTGATTAATAGGGTGACTGATAAAAGAGGCAGGTGCCAGAATGACTTCATCATTTTGATCCTGGAGGTTTGGAGACATTAGAGAGACGTTGAGGAATTGGGGTAGGGAACTGTTGTGTGCATTTGGTTGGATTTAATGGTTCATGTACAAGTGGGAGTTTTGGTGTAGCAGGGGTTGAAGATGGCAGTGACTCTGAGGGCTCATACTCAGAGGTACTCATTGAAGCTACAAAATCAGATGACCAGTTTAAGGAAGAGAATATAATGAACTAAAAGCAAAACCATAAGGGCCATAGAATTGTCCAGGGGAAAAATAAGAACAAGGATAGTGCATTGGAGCCAGGGGAGGAGACTTTTCAAGAAGGAAAAATGTGGTCCCCAGTGGTGTTCATTGCTGCAGTCATGAAGGGGTGTGAGGGTCTGCACGAGACCCTTGGATTGAACAGAAACAGTAAAACTCAAATGTGTTTTTTTTTTTTTCCGCAAAATGAATATGCCCATGTTAAATAAATATGCCCACCAATAATAGAAGACCATGTATATCATACTACTACTCAATATAATGTTTGCTGAGAAATAAATGCATTCTCATTCTCATGGGCTGGAATTGTTTGCTGTGCCATCTTAGATGTCCCCCGGCAGGGGTGTTGAGTTGTGTGGAGTGTCGGGAGCCAGTGTGCAGACAACTTCAACACGATGCCTCTCAAGTGACCAGGCTGGTGACCTCTCCTGTTCACCGCATCATTTCCTGATGAATCCTCCAGAGCTGATCTTCAGCTGGGATTCTGCAGACAGCTGCTGTGGTCAGGGTCCGCTCCCACAGGGACCAGACGAGAGCCCTCATGAGCTAAGTGATGCTGGCTCGTTCATCACCCACAGCGCAGGTCATCCATAGGCATCTCGCCTTTGAGGATTCTCTTCAGCGTCAGAAGTCTGTTCATCAGACTCCTGAGCATAATTCATCCTTTCCTGTCATTTTAACTGGTTCTCTGTTGATTTCTCTCCTTCCATGAACAGCTCCCAGTCATCCTCTGTAAACCTCAGCTTTGAGAGGAGAGAAGATTTTCCAAGACTCTGTGCCATAGGTTCACTCCGTGTTCTGAATTGATCACGTCCCCCTGGTGACTGATGCGGCAGCCCCGTCCGTGACAGGGAGCCAGTCTTCCTTGTCAGTGCTCTCACACTAGCATGACCAGATTTCAGTGCCCCCAGAAACCTTCCCGAGGTAGAGTCTGCCCCCCAAGCTCATGATGGCAAAGCTGAACTCCTTTCTGTGCTCAGAGGCAGTGTCTGGGAAGCAGGAGGAATTGGCCGGCTTAGCCTGGGTCTTAGGCCTTCATGAGAGGTTACAGGTGACAGCTGTTGCTCTGGAACAGCTGTTCTGTGCCTGCATACAAGACCCTGTCTGTGTCTGATTTAATCTCCCCCCCCCAAGCCCTTCAAGGTAGCAGTTTTCATCATTTTGCAGATGAAGACATCAAACTGTGGCAAGTTAGTCACCTGCTCAATGTCACACGTCCTTTGGAGCAAACAGGGTTCAGGAATGCAGATGCTCGAAGCCCCAGGACTGTTCTCCAGAATCCCCCGTGCAGTGAGCCAGGGCTCTTGTAGGACAGATGATGGGTACCACCTGAGCAGATCACTGCGGGGATGTGCTCATCAAGAAGCATCTTGTGCCAGAATCCAAGGGTTAGTTGAAATCTTCGAAGATCAAGGAGGTGGAAGTTACATAATGAGAGGAGAGTATGGAAAGGTCAGGAGGGCAGAAACCATCCTGAAGGCTGCCGGTTGCATAGATCAGTCCTGTTTTTCACTTCCTGTATTTAATGATGCTGGCGAGGGAGAATGCTCCTCATTCCCAGAGAAGTGAACAGTTCATCCGTTAGCATGCCTTTCATATCCAAGCCAACCAACCCCAAGCCCCAATCCTGACCACCTCTCTTCTCTAACTCTGATGCACCAAGCCAATATTCCCCCTGATCCAGGCAATGGGCAACTGGAGATCACTTCTTTCGCTCTAGGCTCTGAGATTTTAATCAAATATTCACCTACCCTGTTTCACCCATTCCTTCCTGTGAAACCACCCATAAAGACTCTGGGCTTTGCTCTCCCCTGGGCTCCTCTGCCTCCCAGTCAACCTGGTGCTTCCCCATGTGGCCCTGCGCATAACTGCGTGTGATACAACTCCTTTCAGAGGCAGAGAGCTGTCCATCTTTTCACTGTCACCTCTGTAAATTAATTCTAGATGCATTTCAAACATGGACCATGACTATCAGCTTCAGCACATAGTGGGAGCCAGGCCCATCCTGTCTCACTGTAGCAGAGAGGGGATAGTTGGTCTGCCCCCCTCCTCCTCTTCTAGTGGACAGCACCCATTTTCCCTTGGAGACTGTCCTTCTGTGGCCTTTCTGCAACTTAGTTTTTAACTTCTCTTTCTTGTCAGTGAGTTGCTACCCCAGAAGAAAATTTCTCCTGCTAAAACTAAGTAAAATCCCTCACAGACAGCCCCAGAGAGATTCAGTTCCTGTATTGGTTCCCTGTTGCTTCTGATAACAAATTAAGATGATCTTAGTGCCCAAAAGGGCTTCCCTGGTGACTCAGTGGTGAAGAATCCACCTGCCAAGACAGGAGGCATGGGTTCAATCCCTGGGTTGGGAAGATCCCCTGGAGGAGGAAATGGTAACCTACTCCAGTGTTCTTGCCAGGGAAATTTCATGGACAGAGGAGCCTGGCAGGCTACAGTACATGGGGTTGCAAAAGAGTCAGACATGACTTAGCCACCAAACATCAACACCAACCTAGTAGCCAAAAACAGAACAGATATATTCTCTCAGTTCTGAGCATCAGAAGTCTGAAATTTAGGTGTCAGCGGGGTTTCATCTTTTGCAGGCTCTAGGTAAGAATCTGTTTCCTTGCCTTTCTAGGGTCTAGAGCCTGCCTGCAGTCCTCAGCTAGCAGTCCCTTCCTCCATCATCAAAGCCAGCATCTGAGCATCCCTGACTCTGGTCCTCCTGCACCCTCATCTTCCCTCTTAGGACCCCTGGGATTATGTTGGGCCCACCCAGATAACCCAAGATCATCTCTCCATCTAGGAACCTGTTTGCAAAGCAAAAATAGAGACAAAGATGTAGAGAACAAACATGGATACCAAAGGAGGAAGAAAAGATGGGATGAACTGGGAGATTGGGACCAACTCATAGACACTATTGATACTACATATAAAATAGAGAGCTAACGAGAACCTACTGTAGAGCTCAGGGAACTCTACTCAATGCTCTGTGGTGACCTAAATGGGAAGGAAATCCAAAAAAGGAGGGAATATATGTATACATGTAACTGACTGGCTTTGCTATACAGCAGAAACTAATGCAACATTCTAAAGCAACTCCAAGAAAAATTTTTTTCAAGTCCTTAACTTAATCCGGAGAAGGCAATGGCACCCCACTCCAGTACTCTTGCCTGGAAAATCCCATGGACGGAGCAGCCTGGTAGGGTGCAGTCCATGGGGTCGCTAGGAGTCGGATACGGCTAAGCGTCTTCACTTTCACTTTTCACTTTCATGCACTGGAGGAGGAAACGGCAACCCACTCCAGAGTTCTTGCCTGGAGAATCCCAGGGACGGGGGAGCCTGGTGGGCTGCCGTCTGTGGGGTCGCACAGAGTCGGACAGGACTGAGGTGACTTAGCAGCAGTAGCAGTAACTTAATCAGCTCTGCACAGTCCCTTTAGCAATATAAGGTTACAGACCCCAAGGTCTCTGGAATCAGGATGTGGACATGTTGAGGGGCCATTATTCTGCCCCCTACACTTATTGAATGGAGGCCCCAGGGCTAATATTAATAGCTGAGGGAGTCCAAGACTTGGGACCCTGAGAAGCTCGTCCTTCCTGCCCAGCCAGAGCCACATCTCCAGGTGGGAATGATTGCTCTGATGGATCCAGTCTACAGATGAGAGAGAAACGAGGCTGTCATCTGGCACACAGCTGGAGCAGTGAGAGGGTCCCGCAGGGCAGGGCAGAGTCATCCGCTGGTGACTCATGGAGGAAGTGGGACAGTGCCTTTAGCCTGAGTCGCTTTCTTCAAAGAGGATCCAAACCTTTCTTCCATATATGCTTGGAGATTTGGTGTCTGTAGAAAATACCATGTTATTTTCCAGAGGAAGAAACCCTAGAGAAGTAATCATATAATTAACCCCATGTCATGCCTGGTGCCCGGCTGACCTCAGCATTACGGCCACCATATGAGAAAACAACATCATTTTTTCTTTAACAGATGAAGAAACAAAGGCACGGTGGGGATGAGGCTTGCTAATCACGTTCCTAGAACTGACAGCTCATAAGAGGCTAACTGAAAGTTTTCAGTCTCCCTTCTGACCCTTTGTAGTGAGTGGCTTGCTGTGAAGCCCCAGGAAGGCCAGGCACACAGTGGGGTCTGAGTCCAGAAAGGCAGGCGATGAAAGGTTGGAACATTCTAGTTCCTTCCTGAACAGAGGAGTCTTGCTGAGCTCCAAGCAGCTTTGGCACACCTGCTGAAATGACTTTGCTTCATGACCGTTGTCAGGGCCTGGCAACACCGCCACTCCTTCCAGGAAGCCTTCCGTGCCTGCGTGTTCAGGATGTGGTATATAGCAGGCCCTCATTGAGTCTTTCATCTCTTCTCTTTCCTCTGAACTCTTTATTTCTGTTGATACCACTTTCCCAGCCCCTGCATCTTTACCAGGTTTCCAAGTTCACAAACGAGGGAGCTGTGTATCTACAGATTTTTGTGATCCTTAAAGTTGGATGTTATCTGCGAGCAAGAATGAGTATAGGGATAAGAGTTTGGAAAGTAAAGGAGAGAACCTGAAGCTGTGAGAAAGCGATTACAGTGGAAGATGCTGAGACCATAGATGCCTTTGTGGGTGCTCAGAACAGCCAGACCTTGGCTTCATGCCAGGTGGAAGGAGCTTGGAGACCAGAGCCCTACCCCCACCCC
>SJYQ01011765.1:194228-224327 GCA_006410935.1 Redunca redunca
GACCAGAGCCCCACCCCCACCCCCAGGTCCCCTTGTGCGCATCCGGCTGTAGCACTAAGCTGCTGATCTCTAGGAAAGCAGCATCCTGGGAGGAGGAGGAGAGGGGCAGACGCTACGGGAAGATCAGCTTGTCTGATACTGGTGAAGAATGTAACACACAACTCTCCTTTGGCTCAGTTTGCTCTCCCTATTCTGGTGCATCTGGGAGAAATGCTGGCAGGGTGGGGGAAGGGCTGCACAGGTTGGAACCTCCTAGAAAATGCAAGACCATATTTCCACCTCAAGGTCCTTAACCTCATTTCCTCTGCAGAGTCCCTTTGGTCATGTAAGATGACAACAGCAAGTTCTGGGGAATTAGGACAGGGACATCACTGGGACTCAGAGAAGGCAATGGCAACCCACTCCAGTACTCTTGCCTGGAAAATCACATGGACGGAGGAGCCTGGTAGGCTACAGTCCATGGGGTCGCTAGGAGTCAGACACGACTGAGCGACTTCACTTTCAAATGCATTGGAGAAGGAAATGGCAACCCACTCCAGAGTTCTTGCCTGGAGAATCCCAGGGACGGGGGAGCCTGGTGGGCTGCCGTCTATGGGGTCGCAGAGAGTCGGACACGACTGAATCGATTTAGCAGCAGCCGCAGCAGCATCACTGGGAGTGGGACTGGTAACAGTGGTAAAGCCAGATTGGCTGAACCTTCCTTTCTGCCTAAACCAGTGTTTCTTTGCCTGAATCCAGGAGTACCGGGTGTGTCTACAACATAGACTTTGAGGGGAACCAACTTCTCCTTTTAAAGTGTAGGGGTAATGCATGTATGTGGAATCTAAAAAAAATAGTACAAATGAACCTATGTGCAAAGCAGAAATAGAGACACAGACGTAAGGAGCTGGGGAATGGAGGGTGGGATGAGTTGGGAGATTAGGATTGACATACACTACCATGTGTGAAATGGATAGCTAGTGGGAGCCTGCTGTGTAACACAGGGAACTCTACTCAGTGCTCTGTGGTGACCTAGATCAGAAAGAAGTCCAAGAGAGGGGACTTTGCTGCACAGCAAAAACTAGTACAGTCTTAAGTGTAGGGAGGGGGCATGTGTAGGTTTAGAGATCCATTTCCCTGGATGGCAGGTTCTCTTGGGGATGTTTCTGCTGTGGACGCTGGGCAACACTGGGCCTGCCTCTCCATTCAGTTAGACTCCATTCAGAAGTCTTCCATCAGCAGCCTCCAACCTTTTTGGCACCAGGGATCAGTTTCATGGAAGGCAGTTTTTGCACAGACGGTGGGGTGAGGGGAATGGTGGTTGGTAGATGATTCAAGCATGTTACGTTTATGGTACACATTATTATTACTATATCAGCTCCATCTCAAATCATCAGATATGAGATCTGAGAGGTTGGGGACCCCTGCTCTAAGGGAACTTCTACAGGAGTTAAATGCTAACTTACAGGCTCTGATGTGATGTGTTGAGGACATGTAGTTCCTCCTTGATGCCCGCCTTTACCTGGAGAATGTTCTCAGCATCTGGCTGGACTTAACATTCTTCAGCTTGCAGGTCTGTCTGCTGCCACACTCCACATTCTAAACTTCTTGCGAACAGAGACCCAAGTTCATGACCACTGTTGGTAGATCCTGCTTCCGAGGAGATGCTCGGAAGCCTCTGGAGAAGCAGACTACAGTATGACCTGTCAAAACCCAGAGTCCAACTTTGCCTAAGCGCCCTGTCAACTGGACAACTCCAGGTGCCAGGTCTGTCCCTCAGCTCATCAAGCGCAGCATCAGTGTCATCCGGAGCCTGAGTATACGTCAAGTTCAGGAGAGGGTGTCAATTACCCACGTGGATCCTAGAAGACGGGGCACCTTGTACAGGAAGGTCAGTGTTTCTGTCCACCCTGTTCAGTGTGGGGTCAGGTATTGCCTCTCTTAGGGAAGCACTGAGACACCCACTGGCCTCTCTTGGGGACACAATTATAGCACCAGGGGAGTTAAGGTTGAGCTGTTTTCACTTTCGGGTGGCTTTTAATTTAGTTTAACCAGAATGACTCATAAATTACCAATTAATTACTGTCTGCTATCAGGTTCAGTCCCCTCAGCCACAGAGCCAGCTCTGCTCCGCGATGGATGCCGTGGCTGTGATTGTAGGGTACTTCGTCAACATTTAATCAGCGGTGCTTATTAATGTGGCATTGATGGGTGGTCACCACCCCAGTGCCATCCATCACGGGTGAGCAGCTAGTGCAGGCTCGGGCACCATCGCTCTCTGTCGCATCACCCAGCCCTGGGGCTCTTGGGCCGGCTCGCTGCTCACTTCGCACTAAGGGGACACTCTGTCTTTTCAGTTCAACCAAGTTTTGGTCACTGTCGACTCCAACACTCGCAAACTGTGGAGCTTCAGTCTGGAGCAGCCAAGCTGAGCCTCACGTCTTTCCTAGTCCTGGTCTCTCTTCCTTAGCCCAGAGAGTGTATGATTCCAAGAGACTGGTCCAGAATTGGACTTCATGGCATGGTGGAGTGAATGAGAGACAGAGAGAGAGAGTGTGTGTGCGCACACGTGTAAATCCAGCATATGACCCAGGGGGAACAAGAATGCCCTTGTGGTGTTCATAGCCTCCCTCAGTGTGCCTGCAGATGAATCTGCTTCTGGCAGCAGAAGCGTATCTTGTGTTTACAAGGTGGATCTCACATTTTCCCTTCTCTCTCTTTTCAGCCTCTACGGCAGACACATGCAGGCAAACCCAGAACCGCCGAAGAAAAATAATGACAAATCGAAAAAGATCAGCCGGAAACCCCTGGCAGCCAAGAATAAATAAGGGGTCGGCCTGAGCTGGACTTGCGGGCACTTCTCTCATCATTATTCTGTTCTCTCTTTTCTGTCTCGCAGATGAATACTCTGTGTGTATGTGTTTGTTTTGTTTTTCTCTTTCTAATGCTTACCACCTTACCTTAAATTCTTTCGATAGGTGGTGGATTTTTTTATAAGTTCTTTGAACCATTTCCATTTGTTTTCTTAAAATTGCCGAAGGCAGGAGACAAAGCCTTAATTCAGCTGCAAGTTCCATAGAAGGCACAGCTTTCAACTTCTTGAATAGATGTTCAGAGTTGCTTATTATGAAAAGAATAATTAAAATCATGTAATCATTTAAATGCCACACTTAACACTGTTCACCCTTCTGTTAATTCACACAACTCATTATTTTTGCTTTGTTCAAAGTTTTCCTTCACCACTGAGATATTATGTCAATTTACAAATGATTTTAATAAAATCTTAAATTTGTGTCACATGTTGTTTCTTCAATTTTAAAAAAAAATGAATCTTGGGGTATACCTTTTCTTGTTGACTTTTACCCTGCAATGATCTCATCCAATTTATTGGTCATCGATGATAAATTCTGAAACTTTCTGTGAAAGAAACGCAGAATTAAATGAGTTGGTTTCTTCTCACATTGATATGTCAGGTTTTTTTTTTCCTTCTCTCTTTGAAGACTGTTTCTAAATTAGGAAGAAGCAGAAAAACAAATCTCTGGAAGATTTTGCCAAAGGATTTTGGAAAGCAGCATTTCTTAGCTGAAGGAATGGTGACTTCTGCCAGTGGCTGGTCGACGAGAGCTGTGAAACGGAGAGAGAAAAATACTTGGCTGTTTCTTGTCGCTGCAGAAAATCTGCTCATATAAGAGCATCCTTCTAAGTGACTTTGACGATGCCAAAGAAGTCGTGTAAATGTGCACACTCAGTACCACTCCCAGAGTAGAAACTGCAGCGGCAAAATCATTCAACAAATCATTGTTTAACATCTGTGATAGGCAGCTTTGTATTTACCTACAGTTGATACGTATATGTCAGTGGAAACAAATCCAGGGAGAACATTTGTGCTAAAAAGACTGCCAACCCTGAAATATCTCAAAAGGTGTGTGAAGATGTAACATACTCTCAGGTGGATTGTCTGTCTCTACCCCGGCATCCTCTTCTCTCCATCTTATAGCTGAAACCCTGAGACCAGGACCCCTGAACCCAGAAAAACCCAACCAAAAGTCCTGAGATGGACTTTGCATTTGAGTCAGGTCACTACTGAAGGTCTGTATACTTCTTGCTTCAGGATAACTTCCTGAGAAAACATTTGCCATGGGAAGAGGAATCCTCAGCTGCCATCACCTCTTTGGAAATTTGGTTGATATAATTTTTCTAGGTACCATCTTTTCCTCAGTCTGAATTTTCTAATTGATTTTTTTTTTTAAGCTCTTGAAATTACAGAAAGAAGTACAATACCTCTACTATGGTTGATTGGAAAGACTTTATCTAAAATTAAACTAGCAACAAAGCTTTAGTAAAAACTATCACAGTATAGTCTTGAATAATTTTTTTTAAAGATGAACACTCTAGATAGAAATATGAGCAATACACATAAATTCACAAAGAGAAACTAATCTTCAAGAAACATGGGGGAAGACGTCTAGACTCGAGTAATCCAACAAATACAAATCAAAGCAAAAATAAGACATGCGTAACAATGAGAAATGTGCATATATTTTTTAAGGTAATATTAGGTGCTGGAGGAGTAGTAGGAGATAAACATTCTTTATACACTGCTCTTGGGAATATAAATGTCTCTCCAGAAAGTGGTAGGAATCTGAAAATAAGTAGCAGAACTTGAAAATTGTGTCCTCTGACCCAGTACTTTCATTTCTAAGAATTTATCCTGAGGAAATGGTCAGAGATGCGCATACAGAGCTCTGTTTTGAAAAATGCTTCTATAGGTTTATAGACACAGTGGAAATGTGGTGAGAGCTAAATGCCCACACATGGAAGGAGAGTTAATTGTGTATCCACATGATGAACTTTTATGAAGATATTAAAAATCATTGAACAGTATCTAGGGGCAAAGGGAGATAATCATATTATCCAGTTTAGTAAGAAACAAAAACAAAAAAAGACTTAAAAAACTATGGAAGTGTGGTTCCAATTGTGAAAAAAAAGGAAATGTGTTTATAATATGTATGTACAGAAAAATTAAATGGACTAGAATTTTATGGCTGATAAATTATTTCCTTGGTAGATTAAAATGTTTTAAATCATCTTTTTAATATTCTGTACTTTAAATTCTTTGTAATAATCCTGTGTATNATCCTGTGTATCTTCATAATCAGAAAATATTAAATGAGTATCTTTTCAAAATAGAATTGGTATATTATGCAACCCAGAAAATGTGATCATATATTTAAGTACAAAGTGTACTATAAAATCTCAAGTTGGCTTTCTGTTTTCTTCTTTTTATTTATTATCAGTGCATTTTCACATCTTCTGCAGTTTTTTTGGTTACTCAATAAGTGGATTAACAAAATACAGTTCAAAAGGTTGCACTTCATTCTCCCAGTTTTATTGTGATACATTTGCCAAACACTGTGTAACTTTAAGGTTTACATTAGAAATGAATTGACTTATGTATATGGTGAAATGATGAGTATAGTAATTTTAGTTAACATCTATCATTTCGTATTAATATGCCCCCAAAAGAAAAATAGTTTATTTCTTTGTATTGAGAACTCTGCTCTCTTGACAACTTTTAAATATGCAATCCAGTAGTGTTACATGATATCCATAGTACTTATTTATAACTGGCTGTTTATACCTTTTGACCATTGTCATCTAATTCTTCCACCCTCTGTCCCCACCTCTGATAACTGCAAACCTGATCTCTTTTCCTATCATTTTATTTTGATTTGGTTTTAATTTTTAGAATCCACAAGTGAGATCATACAGTACTTGTCTGACTTAACTCACTTTGCATAATATCCTCAAGGTCCATCCATGTTGCCACAAATGGCAGGATTTCCTTCTTTTTATGGCCAACCATATTCCATTTATATCACACAGTTTCTATATCCAGTCATCCATCGACGGACACTGACGTCGTTTCCATGTCTTAGGTATTATGAGTAATGCTGCTATGGACGTGGGGGTGCAAATATCTCTTTGACATAGTATTTTCATCTTTTGGATATATTCCCAGAAGTGGAATTGCTGGATCATATGGTAGTTCTATCTTTAAATTTTTGTGGAACTTCTTTAGTGTTACCCATAGTAGCTGCACCAATTAGAGTCCCACAAACAGTACACCAGGGTTCCCTTTTCTCCAAATCCTCTCCAGCACTTTTTCCCTTATCTTTTTGATGATAGACTTTCTAACCAATGTGAGCTGATCTCAATTTTGATTTACATTTCCCTGAGCAAAATATTGAGTACATTTTCATGTACCTGTTGGTCATTCATCTATCTTCTTTGCAAAAATGTCCATTCAGGTGTTTTGTCAGTTGTTATTGAATTGTTTGATTTATTGCTAGTGAGTTGTGCAATTCTGTCTTTTGGATATTAACCCCTTATCAAACAAATGGTTTGCCTTTTTTCCCCATTCTATAGGTTGCCTTTCTGCTTTGTGGATGGTTTCCTTTGCTGTGCAGAAGCCTTTAAGTTTGAGGTAATGCCACTTGTTTATTTTGTTGCTTGTGCTTTAGTTGTTATCATCTTAAAAATTATTGTGAAGATCTATATCATAGAGCTATTTTTCAGTGGTTTTTTTTCTAGAAGTTTTACAGTTTCTGGTCTTATATTTAAGTTTATACATTTTGAGTTAAATTTTGTGGGTGTTATAAGTTAGGAATCTAGCTTCATTTACATGTGAATATCAGTTTTCCAGCACCATTCATTGAAGAGACTGTCTTTTCTTCACTGAGTATTCTTGGTCCTCTTGTCAAACTTCAGTTGACTGTATGCATGGGTTTATTTCTGAACTCTTGATTCAGTCCCGTTGTTCAGTGTGTCTGTTTTTATGCTAGTACCATACTCTTAATTACTATGTTGTTGTTAGTCACTAAGTCATGTTCAGCTCTTTGCAACCCTATGGACTGTAGCCCACCAGATTTCTCTGTCCATGGGATTTCCCAGGCAAGAATATTACAGTGGGTTGCCATTTCCTTCTCCAGGGGATCTTTCTGACCCAGTGATCAAACCCACGTCTCCTATACTGGCAGGCAGATTCTATACCACTGAGCCAGCAGGGAAGCCCTTTAATTACTCTAGCTTTATAATAAAAGTTGAAATCAGAAAATGCGATGCCTCCTGCTTTGTACTTCTTTCTCAGGATTGCTTTGGCAGTTTGGAGTCTTTTGTGGTTCTTTGTCAACTTTATGATTATTTTTCTACGTCTGTTTAAAAGAATGCCTTTGGAATCTTGATACAGATTGCTTTCAGTCTATCTATGGCTTTCATTAATATGGACACTTTAATATTAAAATCCCATGGACAGAAGAGCCTGGTGGGCTGCAGTCCATGGAGTCACAAAGAGTCGGGCATGACTGAGCAACTAACACTAATATTAATCCTTCTAGTCCATTAACATGGGATATCTTTCCATTTGTTTTTGTCTTCCTCAATTTTTTTTTAAATCAATGTCTTTTTAAGTTGCAGAGATCTTTCACTTACTGAAATTTATCTCTGTATTTTTTTGATGCTGTTATAAATGGGATCATTTTCTTTGTTATTCAGATAATTTATTATTATATAGAAATGCTTCTAATTTTTGCATGTCAGTTTGTATCCTGCAGCTTTACAGAACTCCTTGATTAGATCTCACATGCCTAGTGGTTGAGCCCCACAAATTCCTGGGTTATCTGTGAGGTTAGAGCAGAGTGGGAATCCCCAGGAAACCACCTACAGTGCAGGGAGAGTGGACATCCCCCCAGCTCTCCTTTCCCTGCTGGAGAACCATAGACTCAGGGCAGAATGCGCTGCTCTGCTGACCTGGGGGAGGGGCACGTGGTCAGCGTGTAGCGGCCCCTCTTGTCCTTCTAATGTGGTCTGCCAGGGCCTCTGTGATGAGGAGGGTGCTTCAGCCGTACCCCTGTTTCCTAGATTTTTCTCCGTGGCATCTCATCCATGAAGAGCTTTCAGGTGTTCTCGTGAGGGGAATGAAGCTGTGAAAGACCTGTGTCACCATCTTGCGACATCACTCTCTCCCAAACGCAGCTTTATGGCAAAAATAAAGCTTGGTTGTCGCTGGGGTTCCTTGGAGCCTCTCAAGAGAGCCTCTACTCCAAGGCTCTAAGCCTGTGTGGGAACCCATGATCTTTTCATTCCTTGTTTGAGACATCTTTCCTTGGACTTCACTTTTTGTAGGAGACTGGTCTTGCCCACGTGCTGACTACTGCAATCTAGTCTTGTGTAGATAAATGCATTCCGTCGTTGCAATACCTTGTGATATTGGCCGGGCAGGATTGCATACATTATCTAATGGTTCTCAGATCTCTAAGGAGTGTGTTTCTCTTTACTAGAAGTTCACTGTTCTGTTAATGAGTGTATTGATTTTCTTTTCAGTTAAGGTAGAAGCAAGCAGGCAAGGGGAAGCAAAGCAAGTGGTAAAAGTTAGGGTTGGGGAGAAAGGTTCAGGTTAAAGAGTTGTTCTTTTGGGTTTTGTTGGTTGGTTGGTTTTTGTTTAAAATGCAAATGACTTGTATACTTTTTTGTGTGACTCTACCTCACAGCTTGCAGGATCTTAGTTCCCCAATCAGGGATTAAACTCAGGCCTCCTGAAGTGTAAGTGTAGAGTCCTAACCACTGGACCACTAGGGAGGTCCCTGGACTTTTTTTGTTTTGTTTTGTGGATTTGGAGGGGTTTTTTCTTTTGTTTTGCTTCAAGACTGCAGACACTTTATCATTTTTATGTGCATTTGTAATCTCGGGAAAGGTACTATATTATGCAGGGCCATCTGACCACAGAATCCCTTTTTCACTAACCACTGTTACCTGTACACCGCACCACACTCGTAGTCTGTGGAACACACAGGGATACATTCTCCATAGGATCAAGAAGCTAGCCTAGAGTCACAGCAGATTCATTCTATAGAATAGAAACTGCTCAGAAACCACTTAGTATAGGTGAATCCTTGCTATGTTAAGTCAGAATAGATAGAGAATGAAAATCACAGGAATCTGGGAGGAACTGAAAATCATAGTGTCAAATATCAGTTGCCAGAAGTATACATCCAAAGTTGACCCTACATTCTTGCTTTTATTTACCCTCGCACACTGTGTATTAAATATGTGTTTGTTGCAAAGTTAAGTTTCTAACAAAGCTTCCTGGTCATAATATCCCACCTGGACCCTTGAGAAGATCTTCTAGGCTTTACCTTCAGAATATAATCAGAATTTCAGACTTCATAGCATGTTCCAGGCACCCTTGCTTCTCACCTGAGTACTGCAGCTTCTTCCAGTTGGCCTGCCTGTGGTCCTTCTAGCTTTCTTATAATCTGTGTCCAACAATGATCTTTGTAACACAGACATCAGGCATCTGGCATCTTCACCGACCTTTCCTTTTGCTCAGGATAAAAGCCCCAGTTACTATGGTCTGCACGGTCACCTGTACTCTGCCTTCCTTTTTTTTTTTTTTTTAATAAATTTTTGAAATATTTATTTATTTGGCTGCACTGGGTCTTAGTTATGGCATGCAGGATCTTTAGCAGTGTTATGTAAACTTTTAGTTGCGGCATGCGGGATCTAGTTCCCTGACCAAAGATCGGACCCGGGGCCCCTGCATGGAGAGTATGGAGTCCCAGCCACTGGGCCACCAGGTAAGTCGCCTGCCTTACTCCTCCTCCTCCAGATTTTCCCACTTGATGCACTCCAACCCTCAGATTCTCCCCACTTCAGGGCTTTTGTGCCTTCTGTCCCCTTTCTAGAATGTTCTCCCAAATAGAACTCCCTCACCAACTTCAAATCTTTGTTAAGGAAAAAAAAAGTCACTCTCACAATCAGGCCTACCTTGATTAATCTGTTTTCAACTGTAGTTTGTTTATTGCCTCTGTCCTACCCCCAGAATGTAGGGTCCATGAGGATAAGAATCAGCAAAGTATGGGCCACAGGCCAAGCGCAGCCTGTGCCTGTTTTTGCAAATAAAGTCTTACTGGAACACGGCCACTCCCGCTCAATTACAGAGCGTGTCTGGCTGCTTTTGTGCTGTCACAGCCAAGCTGGCTAGTTGTGACGGAGACTGTCACGTATTTTGGCCCACAAAGCTGAACGGAGCTACTGTCTGGCCCTTAAGAGAAATAGTTGGCTAGGCTTATTTTCCATTAACTCTTATATCTCCTGGACTTTGAATGGGGCACGGATTTCTTCTGTAGCAGCTTGAACTTGAAGGGCCCTGCACCTCAATTTCCCTGTTACAAGTTCCATAGGAAGGCACTCCCCCACCAAGATAAAGATCCAAAAGTGCTCTGGTTAGTGTGAGTCAATTTCAAAAGGATCTTTACCAAACTATAATTCTCTGAGAACCGATGTGTAAAGATGGCAGGACTGGGGCTTCCCTGGTGGTCCAATGGCTGAGACTCTGTGCTTCCAGTGGAGGAGTCTGGTTTCAATCCCTGGTCGGGGAACTGGATCCTAAATGTCACAGCTAAGAGTTCACGTGTTGCAACCAAAGATTCCACATGCTGCAACTGAGACCTGACAAGGCCAAATAGATAAATATTTTAAAAATGAAGATGCTAGGACCAACAACTAAAGTATTAATACTATTGGTTTCTGTTCTACCTGGACACTCTGTGACCTCAAATCAGGCATTAATCATTGTCGTGTATATGTCTCCATCTGGAATAGGATTGTAATCTCATCCTGCATTTACTGTGTGTATGTTATTAATCATATAATCACATATCTATATGCATATATGTACATATACACGTATATGAATATATATGCATATATATGTGTGTGTGTCATTGATCCTTCCATCAATAACCTGAGGAGATCCCTATGCATCTTAGAAATAACCCAGGCTTCTCTAATATTAACACTGCATGTAAATATGTTGTGATATTACCTCTTACCTCATGCTGCTTTATACATCATAGAATTTGGTCATTTAACATTGCCTAACTTTGAACTGTGGTGCTGGAGAAGACTCTTGAGAGTCCCTTGGACTGCAAGGAGATCAGGCCTGGGATTTCTTTGGAAGGACTGATGCTAAAGCTGAAACTCCAGTACTTTGGCCACCTCATGCGAAGAGTTGACTCATTGGAAAAGACTCTGATGCTGGGAGGGATTGGGGGCAGGAGGAGAAGGGGACGACAGAGGATGAGATGGCTGGATGGCATCACTGGCTTGATGGACGTGAGTCTGAGTGAACTCCGGGAGATGGTGATGGATAGGGAGGCCTGGCGTGCTGCAGTTCATGGGGTCGCAGAGAGTCGGACATGACTGAGCAACTGAACTGAACTTTGTCCTGAATACACTGTATATTACTAACAGCAGTACTTTTATCAAGGGACTTCCATTTCTCAGACCCTTTAGTTATGTTTTGTTTCACTCTTACTCTATGCTTATCTTCGTTTTGTAGGAAACTTGACCTCAGATTAAGGAGCTTTCTTAAGGAACCAGAGCTATTGAGTGGCAGGGAAGAGATGGTAAAGAAGGTTCTTTTGGTTCTAGAGCTAAAGCCATTTCCTCAGTACCACATGGCCCCTCTGCTGTCAAGCATCACTCACTTAATCTCTCCAAAAGGGCCTTCCCTTCCCTCCATCTCCGAAATTAGAGTTTCTGTTTATGATCTCCTGAAATGGTCAGTTTATTAATGCATTGAGGTTGGTTCGTGATGGCAGCCAGGTTAGTGAGGCATCATCCCACTTCTGTCTGTGCTGGGTCCTTGGTGTTGACTATCTGTCTCTCTGATGGCCATTGAGGCACTGACTGAAGCAAGTGGGCCCAACTCCTGAGAACAGCTCTGCCCTTTTCCTGACTGTCCCATCAAAGGAGTATTTTTCTCCAAAGGGTGTTCTTTCCCATGACCCGGCCAGCAAAGAGCAGTCCCCTGTGAAACAGGCAGCAGGTGGTTTTGGGTTTCATTTTCCAACAGCTTTGGCCAGGCAGGAGCAGACCACCTGATTTTGGTTTGAGTAGATCACAGACGGAAGAGAAAGCCCATCTCATTCACCCCGGCACCCTGGTCTCCTTCTCCTGTGCAGAGTACCTAGAATATATTGACATTCAAATCTTGTTGGATGAATAAATACTTTCCACTGTGTATTTCTAATGTCTTGTTGCTATTGTACCTAAGCATTTATACTCACTTTATTAATGAAGAGGCCAGATCTCCAAATGGGGTCTTTAGAGACTTTCTGAAGAATCAGGCAGTACCTCTAAAAGTTTGCAGGTTTGGGAATTGGGCGTGAACTAAATAAACAGAATTGGCTGAGAAGGTAGTGCTGGAAAAATCGGCCATCTCCAGCTACTTCTGGGAGGTGTTGGCCCCTCACGTAAGAAGTAAAGCCATTGTCGCACAGCTGACAGTACACTCACAGCTCCCTGAGGTCAAGAATTCTGTCCCAGTGGGACTTCCCTGGTGGTCCAGAGGCCAAGACTCTGCGCTCCCAGTGCAGAGGGCCCAGATTAGGGAACTAGATCTCACATGTCGCAAGTAAGAGTTTGCATGCTGCAACTAAAGATTCCACATGGTGCGACTGAAAGACCCCACATACTGCAACTAAGGATCCTTCATGCTGCTACTAAGATCAGGCAGTCAAAAAAAAAAGAAACCTGCTCTTACACCCTGGACAGCATCCCAGTTTCCACATGCACAGGATCTAGTTGGTCTCTGGAGGCACCATTCTCTTGATACTTTTGCTGCCCAGCCCGCTCTGAAATTGGCATTTTCTGTGTGCAGATGTTGTCAGCAAAACCAGCTTGTTCCTGCCCCAGGAGGAAGCAGCTTGCCCTGACTGCTGCCTTGACAGCTGAGAGTAGGGAGAGAAGCGGATCCATTCATAACTCCCCCGATGTGCCGCCCAAAATATCCCTGCTGCTCCAGGCAGACAGTCTGGCTGCTCTTGTGGGCTGCTGCATTTCTCACCGTGCAACCAGGATTTTAACAAAGCATTGCTTCTTAACGCAGCTGCAAGACTGATGTCTCCATGAGGGAAGACCCTGTTTGAACACGAGGCCCAAGCTCTGAGATTGTCTCTCCATTGAGCAGCTCCAGTGTGACCTGGAGCTTTGTTGTTGCTGGTTTATCAGGATCACGCTGGAAAGGATTTGAAGGGAAGGCAATAAAAATCACCCCAGATCTAAAATGATACAAGAGAGTGATGGTCTAAATTGCAGGTGCGTGGAGTACACATGTGAAGAGGCCCGAGTTCCGCAGAACAGGAAGAAGCCGCAGTCAGAGGGGACTGCCCTTGTTGATGGAGGGGCAGATGGACACAGGCTTTGGCTGTTCTTGGACACAGGTCATCCGTCCACCTTGGGTACCAAGCTGGGTTGAATTCTGTCCTCTGCAAGGTTCATGGCCACCTTGAAACTTTGGAATGTGACCTTATTTGGAAATAGAAGCTTTGCAGATGTAATTATTTAAAGAAAAGTTATATTGGATATATTGTTTAATTGTTAAGTCATGTCTGACTCTGTGACCCCATGGACTGTAGCTCACCAGACTCCTCTGTCCTCCACTGTCTCCCAGGGTTTGCTTAAACTCATGTCTATTGAGTCTATGATGCCATCCAACTATCTCCTCTGTCACCTCCTTCTCATCCTGCCCTCAGTCTTTCCCAACATCAGAGTCTTTTCCAATGAGTCAGGTCTTCACATCAGGTGGCCAGAGTATTGGAGCTTCAGTGTTAGCATCAATTCTTCCAGTGAATATTCAGGATTGATTTCCTTTAGGATTGATTGGTTTGATCTCAATTTGGTGTGCCCTAAATCCAAGGACATGTTAGAACTGGACATGGAACAGACTGGTTCCAAACAGGAAAAGGAGTATGTCAAGGCTTTATATTGTCCCCCTGCTTATATGCACAGTACATCATGAGAAACGCTGGGCTGGAGGAAGCACAAGCTGGAATCAAGATTGCCGGGAGAAACATCAATAACCTCAGATATGCAGATGACACCACCCTCACGGCAGAAAGTGGAAAAGAACTAAAGAGCCTCTTGATGAAAGTGAAAGAGGAGAGTGAAAAAGTTGGCTTAAAGCTCAACATTCAGAAAACTAAGGTCATGGCATCTGGTCCCATCACTTCATGGCAGATAGATAGGGAAACAGTGGAAACAGTGGCTGACTTTATTTTTCTGGGCTCCAAACTCACTGCAGATGGTAACTGCAGCCATGAAATTAAAAGATGCTTACTCCTTGGAAGGAAAGTTATGACCAACCTGCTGCTGCTGCTGCTGCTAAGTCGCTTCAGTCCTGTCCGACTCTGTGCGACCCCATAGACGGCAGCCCACCAGGCTCCCCCGTCCCTGGGATTCTCCAGGCAAGAACACTGGAGTGGGTTGCCATTTCCTTCTCCAATGCTTGAAAGTGAAAAGTGAAAGTGAATTCACTCAGTCGTGTCCAACTCTTAGTGACCCCATGGACTGCAGCCAACCTAGACAGCATATGAAAAAGCAGAGACATTACTTTGCCAACAAAGGTCCATCTGGTCAAGGCTATGGTTTTTCCAGTGGTCATGTATGGATGTGAGAGTTGGACTATGAGGAAAGCTGAGTGCTGAAGAATTGATGCTTTTGAACTATGGTGTTGGAGAAGACTCTTGAGAGTCCCATGGACTGCAAGGAGATCAAATCAGTCAATCCTAAAGGAAATCAGTCCTGAATATTCATTGGAAGGACTGATGCTGAATCTGAAACCTCAATACTTTGGCCACCTGATGGGAAGAGCTGACTCATTGGAAAAGACCCTGATGCTAGGAAAGATTGAGGGCAGGAGAAGAAGGGGACAACAGAGGATGAGATGGTTGGATGGCATCACCAACTCAATGGACATGAGTTTGAGTAAACTCCGGGAGTTGGTGATGGACAAAGAGGCCTGGCGTGCTGTGGTTCATGGGGTTGCAAAGAGTCAGACACGACTGAACTGAACTGATATCCAAGGTCTGGTGACCTTATAAGAAAGCCATGTGATGTCAGAGGGACACACACAGGGGGAGGCCACATGACAATGGAAGCAGATATCGGAGTCAGGCAGCTCCAAGCTAAGGGGTGCCAAGCATTGCTGGGCAACATCAAAAGCTGGAAAAGGAAAGGAAGCCTTCCCTGGAGTCCTCAGAGCAGAGCCCTGCTGACTCCTTGATTTTAAACTTCTCACGTCCAGAACTGTGAGAAAATATATTTCTGTTGGTTTTAAGATGGTGGGACTGTGTTACAGCAGCCCTGGGAAGTGAATACAGCCTCTGGAATCAGCTCAGAACAAACCCCGGCAGCTTCCTGGAACAGGCCAGCGAGGCCCATAGAACGTAACACACGTCCATCAGTGCCTGCCCCGCTGATCAGAGGCTCCATGGCAGAGCAGCGCCGTCTGCGGTTTCTGTTCCATTGTTGGCGGGCCCAGAATCTGTGTGGCCAGCATCGTTGGAGCCAGCGGGTCAGCCTGGGCTGTGAGTCCCCGGAACAGCTAACGGAGATGCCTTTTCTCCTTCCTGGCTGTGCATCACATTCTCCAGTTAAGAACCCGAATGATTCCTGTTTCATCAGGTGTCTTCTATCATTGCAGGAAAAAATGGAATGATTTCTCTTAAGGGAAAAAAAAAAACTTCTTGGTGACCTCATTCAAGACATCTTGTCTCTTTATAGATATTGTGTAACATTCTGTATTCATGCTTATTTTCTGATACAGAGCCATATTCAAAGACAGAAGCAATGTGAACATTTTCTTTTTTTTCTGAGATGGCTAAATTATTTTTTCCTTTGTTGCTGAGGTCAAGCTTACTTTATATAATTCTTTTATAGTTTTTATTTATTTTTCTTTTCAACTTTTTATTTTGTATCGGGGTATAGCCAGTTAACAATGTTGTGATAGTTTCAGGTGAACAGCAAAGGAACTCAGCCATACATACAGATGTATCCATTCTCCCCTAAATTCCCCTCCCATCCAGGCTGCCACATAACACTGAGCAGAGCACAAGCTTGAAGTGTTTTTTGAATTTGTAAAAGGCCAGAATGGCTTGGGAAAATGAAGAGGAAGGCAAAGTGAGCAGGGACCCAGATCACACCGAATTTTCATTGATTTAGCAAGTGTTCAAGTGCCCACTTCAGGCCTGGTACTGTCCCAGCGGGAGAAACACAGCAATAAACATACGTAGGGCTTTCTCAGCCATCTGTGGAGTTTGTGTTTCCTCGTGAGCCCAGAGGGAATCCACTGAAATATTTGAAGAGAATTCACGTCATCTAATGTGAAGACCACTTTGGAAAACTGGAGAACACAGGTATCAGACTCCCTAGGTGCAGTAACACCCAAGTGATGACCTTTGTCGGGCTGCCTGGCTGTTTGGATACCACGGTTAGCCATATAATATTGAGTTCACTTACCTCTGATAACAAAATGGTAGCCATTCCCTTCCATGGCAATGGCCCATTCTGAAAAAGTCTTTGAAGGACACCCAAAACCGAGAAGGTGGTATTTAATCTGGTTATTTATTTTGACCACTACCTTTCTTGAAGTTATAAGCTTCATTTGCACATGAAGAGCAATGGGCACAAATGAAGTTCCCCACTGCACCATCATTTAGCTGGTTGTCATAAACTTAGGCTGCCATGTAAGGGCGTCAGAATAAGTAAGTGAAGTCGCTCAGTCATGTCCAACTCTTTGCAACCCCATGGACTGTAGCCTACCAGGCTTCTCCGTCCATGGGATTCTCCAGACAAGAATACCAGAGTGGGTTACCATTTCCTTCTCCAGGGGATCTTCCTGACCCAGGGATCGAACCCGGGTCTCCCACATTGGAGGCAGACGCTTTAACCTCTGAGCCACTAAGATGGCACCAAATCGTCATGCTGAATCAATTAATATTTCTGTCATAATTTTATTTACCATTTTACTCTTTAAGACCACTGACACAGCTCTCCCAGCAGTTCTTTAGTTTTTTTTTCAGTATGATTTCTGATTGCAAGAGAGCAGAGGTCACCTGCTTTCTGTTTTGGGCCTCACTGTGTGGCATGTGTGATCTTTGCTCCCTGACCAGGGATCAAACTCGTGTCCCCTGCAGGGGAAGCACAGTCTTAACCCCTGGACTGCCAGGGAAGTCCCCCACCAACTTTATAAAGTAGTGATCATATGTGTGCATTATAAAAGTGTTCTAACCACATTTACATTTTTCACATTTTCCCGAGGAATGCTTCCTTGCATATAGTTAGCAACTTACGCCGTTATATATGGAGACGAGAGTAGAGATGTAAGTTCCCTACTCAGCCAATTTTGTGTAATCAAAGCTTCGGGAAATAAAATATTGCCATTTTATCCACATTCCCCCTCCCCTTAAAGACTGAGGTATGCAAAGAAGATGCCAGAGAACCTTGGAGCTTTTATTCAGGCAAGGTTTTTGGAGACCATCTCTTCCAACCCCTGTATTTAGCAAATAAGAAACAAAACACACACACACATAGCTGATTCACTTTGTTGTACAGCAGATACAGCATTGTAAATCAATTACACTCCAATAAAATTTTTTTTTAAAGCCATTTTGGAACAGTGAAGCAGAGCAGAGATATGAACTGAGATATGCACACCTATTGTTTAGCATTACCATGTTATGCAGGGGTTATTTAAATGTAGGTGAAACACACACCAAGATCCAGGCACATTTCTGAGGCCAGTTAAAATGAGAGATGGTTCCTTTCCTTTACATTTTACTTCGTTGTTACTTTGGGAGGGGAATCTAGTCCTGACACTAAGAGATTGGCCCAGAGAAACCCACTGACAGCCCGTGTCTCTGTTAAATTGGGTTAGATGGATTTTTTTTACTCAAATGTAGTTCTTCAAAATGCAGATGAAACCTCCAATTTCATTTCACCAGCCTTTGATCATACTTAATCTTTCTCTAGATTTTTCCAACGATGCTCGTCTTTGGAAGTATTTTTGCTCTGTTTTTCCCAAATAACTAGCGGAAGGTATTTGGTTTTGCTGTTTGGGGTTGTGTTTCCCCTGGTCACAGACAAAGCTCTGGGATTATCCACATAAATATGCTCTTACATCCCATTTCAGATGTGGGTAGGAGCTTTTGCCTTGTGGCCTTTGAACCAGCTGTAACTTGATTTGGGCGTTTGGCTCCAAATTTGGTGGTGGGGCTGAGGGTTTTGCACTATGGCTTTTGCAATATATTTGCATATATATGTATATATGCATATATATGTGTGTGTGTATATGTATATATTATATACATATATGGTGGAGCAATTTAGTCACTAAGTCATGTATGACTCTTGTGATCCCATGGACTGTAGCCTGCTAGGTTCCTCTGTCATGGCTTTCTCCAGGCAAGTATATTGGAGTGGGTTGCCATTTCCTTCTCCAGGGGAATCTTCCCGACCCAGGAATCGAACCTGGGTCTCCTGCATTGCAAGCAGATTCTTTACCAACTAAGTTATGAGAGAAGTATATATATATGTGTGTGTGTGTGTGTGTGTGTGTGTGCGTGCGTGCATGCATGCATATATATCCTTTTTTAGATTCTTTTCCCATATAGGTCATTACAGAGTATTCATTAGATTTCCCTGTGTTATGCAGCAGGTCCTTGTTAGTTATCTATTTTATATATAGTAGTGTGTGTGTGTCAATCTCAACCTTCCTATTTATCCCTCCCCCCATCCCCCCTAACCGTAAGTTTGTTTTCTACATTTGTAACTCTGACTTGTAAGTTCATTTGTACCATTTTTTTTATATTCCATGTATAAGTGATAGCATCTGATATTTGTCTTTCTCTGTCTGACTTACTTCACTCAGTATGACAGTCTCTAGATGGCTTAAGTGTTAAGCCTGATTGAAATGCAAAGAAGCATCTTACCATAACTTTGCTCGCCTGCTCTCTCCTCCAGACCTCAGAATCCTCCATCTCCTTTAAGAGTTACAATTCCTAAGTAGCTCACCCTAAGTAGGAGGGAGGCTGAGTAAACGAAACATAAGGAGTGATCAGAATAAATAAGCATCTAGAAAATGTTTAAATGAGGGCCCTTGAGTAGGCTAGTTCTTGGACATCAAAAGCCTTAGAACTGCTAGAATAAGGTTGAAAAGGTGGGGAAGTTTAGCAGAAAGGTGGTCATGAAAAGGCCTGCATATCAATGAATAATTGAGGTCATTATTAACAACTGGGATGATGGGGTTCATATTTTCATTCAATATTATATGCAGTAGCAGTAGATAATCAGGTCTTTAGTACACCTTCACTTTAGACATGCAAATTAGATTAAATTAATTTTGTTTTGCACCCATATCAACCGAAATCCTCCTCTTAAGGGACACACAGCACTTTATATCATGATATTAATTCTTCTCCAGGAATATGTAGCAAAGCATCTATTCTCTTTTTGACAGCAAAGTTTAAAATGGTGGAAGGTTTTAGGATGGTGTTGTCTACCATAATTTTATGCTTAGATCTGTGTATGGTACAAGCAGTTGTTAAGCATCAGTAGAAGCTATGGCTACATTCCACTACTTAAAAAGGTTCCCAGGGGTCGGATCTGAAGCCTACAGAGTCACAAAAGGGTTCTGTGCTCGATAGAGGGGGGTTGTATTACGAAGAGTCTGTTATAGATGTGAGTCTATTGCTGTATTTCAAAGGCTGTTTCTTGAAACATTTTAATGTCCTCCCTCAGTTGGAATCATCTGTGTCCAAAATAACAAATGGTCCCATACTTTTCCCCTTCTCTGTACTTCAGGTGGCTTGCTTTTTTGAAGCTGATGAAAATTGGTGTGGAAATCATGAGGGAGGTCCAGAGAGGGCTAAAATCAACCATTCAAAGCTGCCGGCAGCCCCTAGACCCCCCCCAAATGGCTATTTCCATGTCACAGAAATTTTTTTTTTCATTTTAAAACATTCTGAGATATTTTCATGGTGTTGTGGCTAACCATTTTTAGTCAGTTAAAAAAAATGCCTTTATCACCTCCCACCAGGAAACTCATGGAACACACTGTTGGAGATGCTGAAACTTTTTTCATTTCTGCTTAGAAAATATTAATGGTAAAGCATTAAAAGGGAAAAGAGTCTTTAATTTGGTTTTTCCAGAAGCTTAGCTTGAAATTAAAAATTGTGCATACAACCTGTGAGTCATCACAGTGAACAAATCTGATTGTCTTAATTGAATGGAAGGGCAGTGCTGGGTTCTCCATCTCACCGGCTGGGCACAGGTAGTGTGCCAGGGTGCACCAGTGGCAGCAGCTCTGGGATGGTAGGTCCAGGTTTACAAAGTTAGAAAGCTCCAGTTCCCCAGCACTTGTAGATCCTGTGGAAAGAAAATCTGAGGGAAGAGGGTGGGGGGAGACAGGAGCTGGTAAAATGAGGGAGCAGAGAGCAGACTGCTTCTCAGCTTGAATAACCAAGAAGCCAGTAGTCCTGCTGGGGAACAGGAAGGAGAGTCCCTATCAGGCCCCCTCTGCACTTGCCTCTCTTTCCAGAAATGAAACCTAGTCCTCTCTTCCATCCGACTTCCCTCCAGGCCCAGGACAGAGTGTCTGTGGCCCCAGGTAAAAGATGGACCAACAGTCCAGATGGTCTTGGTGTTTGTCTTGAGCAGCCCAGAGCACTCACTCAACTTTTAATAACTTACAAACTCCTCCTGCACCCAGGAGACCAGCACAACTTGGTAGAATGTATTATGCTTTGTTTTACTCTGCTGTTGTTCAGCGACTCAGGCATGTCTGACTCTTTGCAACCCCGTGGACTGCAGCATGCCAGGCTTCCCTGTCCTTCTGTATCTCCCAGAGTTTGCTCAGACTGATGTCCATTGAGTCGATGATGCCATCCAACCATCTCATGCTCTGTTGCCCCCTACTCCTGTTTCACTCTGTGGCCACATAAAAGCCAGGGCCCAGTTCCCGGCACAGTCTCTACCAGAAGAAAAGGAGAGCAGCGAATAAGAACACTCCAGACTCTTCACTATTGTTTTTCTCCTCCATATAGGGAAGAAATGCAAACACATGCAAGAGGGCTTTTTTTTTTTTTGGTCTTTTCTTAAAGAGGGCAAGGAAGTAGGTGCAATGAAATTGGAGGGGAGAGAATAAAGGAAATAAGGCCAGGAGAAGACAACATCATCCTTTACCAAAAGAGCTCGATATAGAAAGAATTCCCCATAATGGCTTTCACATCCAAATGCATCACAAATCCACCCATAGTCAGATAAAGGGACTTGTCACCTAGAAGGGAGAGTCTAGTGTGCTGAACACTTGACCAAAGCCTTTTCCACCTATTTTCTATCTCTGGAAAGGTCCTTTTAGAAGTATTGATAAAATGAAGATACTTGTACTGCAGCACATTGCTAAGCAATGTTAAAACAGGTTGAATTTTGTCCCCACCCTAACATTCATAGGTTGAAATCCTAATCTTCAACACCTCGGAATATAGATGTCTTTGGAAATAGGGTCATTACAGATATAATTAGTTGAAAAGAGGTCATACTGCAATAGAATGAACCCCTCACCCACTATGGCTGATGACTTGATAAAAAGAGAAAAAGATAAAGTGAGAAAAGATGGCCATCTATATGCCGGGAAGAGAAGTTAGAACAGATCCTTCCTTCACAGCGCTCAGAAGGGACCAAGTCCTGCTGACACCTTGATTTTGGACTGCTGGCCGTCACAGCTGTGACACAGTACGTTTCTGTTGTTTAAGTCACCCAGCATGTGATACTTTGTTATGGCAGTTCTAGCATAATATCACAAAATAATAAAAGCTAACATCCCTTGAGCCATTTCTATGTGCTAGGACCTATGCTTTATATATGCATTATTTCTCATAAGCCTCACAGTCTCACCTGTGGTGGCTTCAGGATGTGATGTCTGGAATTACAGCAGCCATCTTGATTCATGAAGCCAACACACTGAGGATGTCAGTAGAAAGACAGAAAATACCTGGGTCCTTCAAGATGACACAGGGACACTGAATTAGTCACCTTTGGAACTCTCTGTCTTGAGATACTTTTTGATGTGAAATAATAATTTCATATCAAAATTATTTCTCATTATTTAAGCCACGTTCTGTTGTATCTTTTGTTACCTATGGTCAAGAGCATCCTAACAGGTACAGTTCCCTCCAGTAAACCTTGTTTTCTCATCAGCTTCATGCAAAGGTAAGGGTTATGTTGCTTTCAGTTTTAAATTTCTCGATCTACCCCAGGAACAGCATATGGAGGTAAAATTCAATATTTGTTGAATAAGTAGATAGATGAATGTATCCTCAGCTAGATACTGTCAGTGGCATTTAACAGCTGGAGAGATACAAACTCCATGAATTGAACCACGTTGCTGAAAACTGTTCAGTGATTCCATGAGGGGGAGGGAGATGCCCCTGACCACCTCATTTTCACATTGCTTTGGCTTCAGTGCCATTTTGTGTGACTATTGAAATTGTCTCCCCAGTATGACTCTCTTCCCCTGTACTTTCAACTTATATGTGATGAGCATATTGTTAGAATGTTTTATTATTTAGAATGTTTCATTTATTCTGTTTATTCTATTCTTATTGTTTAGAATGTTTTATTCTATCTGTAAGTGCTTTACCTATTTGTATCAGTAAGAGTCTAGAAGTCAGGGACCACATCTGTGCTGTTATCTTTGTGCAGTACCTGATACAGCGTGAATTTAATTTGGCAATAAATAAATTCCTCTGGATGTTGATGATATCTGAAAACATAAAATGAACTCCTCAGAGAAATAATCTTCTCAGCCTGTATATCTTATATACTCTTCAGGAGGGAATGGCTAAATAAGAAACTAATAGGATTGGAGACACTTTGTACCTTGTAGTCTGGGTCACATAGATGTTTTGCTTTTGTTTTTAAGTTTGTGAGTTCAGGTTCTTTGCACAGCCAACCACAAGCTCAGCCTCACCATTTTGAGGTCATATCTCCACTCCTGGGACTAGTAAGTATGGAATGATTCTCTTAAACCACTCTGGTCTTTAGCCCTAGTTGCCTGGTGGTCCTTACTCTTTGGGTATCTCATTGTGACCTCAAATTCAACATGTTGATGAAGAAGCTCATAATCATCTATGAAAGAAACTTGGCTTCCTTTTTAAAACTATTTTTATTCATTCACCTATTTATTTACTTGTATTTGGCTGCACTGGGCCTTCCTGGCTGCACGCATGCTTTCTCTGCGTGCGGTGTATAGGCTTCTCGTTGTGGTGGCCTCTCTCTGGGGAGCACGGGCTCTAGAGCATGTGGGCTCCAGTAGTTGCAGCTCACAGGCTCTAGAGTACAAGCTCAGTAGTTGTGGTACACTGGCTCAGCTGCCCCATGGCATGTGAAGTCTTCCCAGGCCAGGGATGAAACCCGTGTCCCCTGCATTGGCAGGCATATTCTTAACCACTGGACCACCAGCCAAGTCCCTTGGCTTCCTTCCTTGACATTCCCATTCCTGTTACTTTTACGCCATCATTGTGGTCACTCAGGATCAGACATGACATTTTTGATAGTTACAACTGGGCCAGAGAATGTTACCTGCATGTAGAGAGGCCAGGGATGCTGGTAGACTAATTCTGCCATGTGCAGGACAGCCTTTCACAACAAAGTGTACCTCGATTAAGCCAATCAAGCCTAGCAGAATAGGTACTGGGTTGGCCAAAAAGTTCATTCAGATTCTTCCATACCCTGATATGGCAAACCCAATACAAAAAGCAATAGGGACAAGAAACAGCACTGCTGAATAACTTCAGAATGCTCCCTGAAGCTTGGTGGCATTTCCTGTGTCAAATGAGGCAAGTGGGCCACCATGCCCTGAACCCTTCCAGCCCTTTTGCTTCTGACTCTGCTGTATGTTCATGCATCGGTACTAGACACTTTGAGTCTTCAGTTGTGTTGCCTGTTGTCTCCCATTCCATATATGTGTATCCCTCCGCTCAGTGAGATCCGGACCTTCCCAGGCCTGAAGGACAAGGCCAGGTCTCATTCCTGTATTCTTCCACGGCGCCTTATCTCTTAGCAAAACAAAAGCCTAAGAAGTCTGTGTTGCTTGATTGGACGAGCACATTCCCCAACAAATATGCCCACGCCATCTGAGACGTAAGAATGTGCCTCTGTGTATTCACAAAACCAAACACTCCAATGTGTATGGTCAAGCCAAATGTTTTAGATTGGGAATGTGTTGTTTTGCCTAATGAGGTAAAAGAACATCCTATCCCTTCAGTCTGTCCCATTTGGGATGGCTGAGAGAGCCAAATTCCAGAGAGAAGGATATTTCTCCAGGGATTCACATAATTTAGGATGATTATGAAAGTAATGCATATTCATTAAGGAAAGTTATAAAATATAAAGATCTATGCAACACAGAACTCAGAGGAAATCTTAGTCCCACCATCCAGAGATAATCATTGTTACATTTTGATCTATTCACATGTATATTTCATATTTCCATGTATATATGTATATATATGAATATATTGTAAAAAGTAAAGAGCAATGTAAATTCAAATACTTTGCTTTTATTTAAATACACAGACACATTCTCATTGCAGATGTCTATGGAGACCTAAGATGACTAAAGGTTCCCCTCCTTATCTCATCAATACTTCACTACAATACTTTCCACCTTAATAGCTACCATTAACAATTAGAATGTAGGGACTTTCCTGGCCATCCAGTGGTTAAGACTTCACCTTCCAAGGCAGGGGTTGCGGATTCAATCCCTGGTTGGAGAGCTAAGACCCCACATGCCTGTGGCCAAAAATGCCAAAACAATAACACAGAAGCAATATTGTAACAAATTCAATAAAGACTTTAAAAATAGTCCACATCAAAAACAGAAAAAGAAGAAACAACTAACACATATCCTTTCAGATTTTTCTCTTCATGCATCTTTTTATTCTTACAAGAATAATACACATATTGTCGTGCAACCTGTGTTTCCACCAAATACATTTTGGATAACTTCCCACATCATGTAAATCTACCTCTTCCTTTGAAATCTGCATAGTAATATTATTTTTTTTAATGTAGCAAAACTTTTAAAATCATTCTCCAGTGATGCTCCTTGGGTTGTTTCAGTTTTTGCCAGTGTAAGAATGTTTGCAAAGAATGTTTTTGGACATATGTGTTTGGATACTTGTGCAAATTTCCTGCAGGACAGATCCTGGAAGTGGAAATGCTTAGTCCAAACAATGCATAATCTAAACTTTACTTATGCCAATCTTTCCTCCAAAGCATTTGCTAATTACCTTTTTAAATGAATTTATTTGGATCGACCTTTTTGAAAATTGGTAGAGTGTTAGGAGAAGGTGAATGTATACCAATATTCTTATTTTAATAGATTTGTAGTGTATTGCAAGGTCAAAATTATATTTCAGGTTGACTTTTAGATTTAGTATGAGTCTATTGCTTATTCTCTACAGAATCTCCCGTTGAATATGGTGAGATTATCCTTGATGTCTCAGTAAGTAAGCACTGAGTTTCCCAGTAAGAAAAGCTGAATGCCTTGGTGACTTTGGAGTCAGACAGATTACATTTGTGAACTGTGTGTCCTTGGGCAAATTACGTAACTGTTCTGTCTCAATTTTCTTTTCTGCAAAATGGAAAAGTAGCAATAAAGACTACTTTGTAGAGGGATTCAGAGGATTAAATGAAAACTCTTTCTACAGTGCCTGGTACTAAGTGTATGTACCTATATTAACTTCATGGTCTGAAGTGTTTAGCTATTGCACAGATTCTTTAATAGACCAAATCTTTTGTCAGTGAAGCATTCTGAAGTATCTGCCTTCAGTATTTACCTTATACTTGTTGGTTCTTTTTTAAGGAAGGGATGGATGTGGATCAAGCAAGAATGAAGCTTATTACTGAATATGTTCCAAGAAGAAATGCCAGACCCAAAATTGTGTTTTCCACATCAGGTGGAGTCTCTGCTGTAGTGAATCCATTTCCCTAATAGCTACAAAGGAAAAAATAGAAAAGGTCTCAGGACTACAACCTGTTGTGTCTTGGGTCTGAAGGGGATCTTTCCACTCCATGTTCATTGACAGGGTTATTTATAATCAACACCTTTAGGATGAACCAGACTAGGAACATTCCATAAGGGTTAAGGCAGCCAGGGAATGCTGTCATTCTTGGCTAACTGAAGTCTGTTATTCCACTGTAACCAGCGCTCTCTGTAGTCATGAAACAATTCTTGTTCCCTGTGGATACACCAGAGCTCAGACTTGTCATGAAAAGGTAATGGAAAGAAATTCCACAAAAGAATGAGTGACAGTAATTGGAAATAATTTGAGTAGAAGGGAGATGAAAAAGTAGCTTTTTATTATTAATTCTCTTTTTATAATATAAATGATCATTTGTAACACATTTATTTTGACAGTAGTCTAAGCCTTTAAAGCTATTCCCATGAACCAGTTATAAACTGTGATAATCAATTTCTTGGAGATTATACTGATTAAGGAAATTATTCATCTACTGTATTTTTCATCTTGGATATTTTTCAAATGTCACTTAAGTCTCTGAAGCTTAAAAAACCCTGCTATTAACCAGTAAGCACAGTAAATGTAAAACTGATGACACAAATATTATGAATAGTACCTCTTAGGACAAAATTTGATTTGTTTGAAGGCAGATGACATTATAAAGGATAGTCAAGATGTCAGTAGAGGGAGTTGGTATGCTATTTGATTTACTTAGCATCTTTGTCACTTTATAGATTGAGATATGATTGATAGTTACATTAATATAGAAAGTATGTTAATATTAAAACAGGCTTTAAGATCCCCCTACTATAAAATTCTCCCCCTCCTCAAATTGATATAATTTGGAATAATGTGCCCCAAGGATACAACGCTTCTTAGACAGCAAGTCCTCTGATGTAGAGATTCTTCCTTTATTTTTCAGAAAGGTAAATCAGTGTTTAGAAGTATACTTTATATATAGTAAGATGCACCCATTTTAAGAACACATTTCAATAAGTTTTGACAAATGTATACAGTCTCTTCAAGGTTTGAGATGTTTTCGTCACCCTAAAAATTCTCTTCTGCCTCTTCCTAGGCAACTGCCCCTCCTCCTCTGCCCTAGGCAACTGCTAAACTATATTCTGTCACTATAGATTGGTTTTGTCTTTTCTAGAATTTTATATAAATCAAATCTTACAGACTGTGGTATTCTAAGTCTGACTTCTTTCAGCATACTGCTTTTGAAATTCATCCACATTGTTGTGTATACCAGTAATTCATTCATTTTTTTTTTTTGCCTTGTTATTATTCTAGTCTATGAAGATAGCGTATGTGTGTATTCTTTCTCCATACACTTGATGATGGACAGTTTGTTTCCACTTTTTGGCCATGATAAATGAAGTTGCTTTATACGTTCATGAATAAGTCTTTGTGTGAACACATGTTTTTATGTCTCTTGGGTAAATATACAGTGGTAGTATGATTGAACGCCTGTTAGGTGTATATTTAACTTTATAAGAAACTGTCAAACTGTTTTCAAAAGGGGTTGGACCATTTTATCCTCCCACCACCAGTTGTTCTATATATTTGCCAACACTTGGTATTGTCAAGTCTGTTTAATTTTGGTCATTCTAATGGGTGTGTAGTGAAATCTCATTGTGGACGATGACTAATGATGTTGAGCCTCATTTCATATGCTTACTGGCCGTGCATATATCTCTGCTTGTGAAGTGTCTATTGATATCTTTAGCTCATTTTTTTAAATGGGGTTGTTCATCTTGTAAAAGTTTTTTTTTTATATATTTTATATTTTTATTCCTTATATTTCTAGATATAGATATTTTCTCCAGTCTGTGGCTTGCCTTTTCATTTTCTTAGCACTGTCATTCGAAGACCAGAAGTTGTGAATTTTGATGAAAAGGGATTCTTGTTAATACCTGCTTGTTCTACTTCACCACTTTGAATAGAGAGTTTTGAGCACAAAAGTTGACCCTTAGGGAACCTTTGTTTACTGACAAACTGGGACCAGCAAAAACGTGAGCTCTGAATTGAGAATTCTGTTTTCAATATTGACACTGTGGCTTCCATCAAGTAAGTTATGCAGATTTTTTAAAGCAATCTGTGAGCCAGAAAAAAAATATCAAAAAAATATTGCTGCTCCCGTTTTATAGAGAAATAATCTGAGGTGTGAAAAGCTGAAAAACTGAAGTACAAGACCTGAGGTGGTGAAAAGTGTCTGAGCAGAGCAGGGAATGGGGTGAAGCTAATTGGTCACAGTGCTGGGTCTAATCCAAGCCCTTCGGGGGTCTATGCCTGGTGCCCCAGCCCATTGAGCTAAGTAATTACAGCAGGCAAGGGCCTGAAGGGATCCGCCCTTCTCGGCTGGTATTGATTCTTTAAATCTTATTTTGTTTCTTTTCTTCCTCCACCCTCCCTCCCGTCCCTCTTTCCTTTTCTTTTTTCCTTTTCCTCTTTCTTGTTTTCTGCCTTCAGCTCCATATGTGCTTCTTTCAGCTCCGCTTTGTTTTGTAATTCTGTCTTCTTTCCACTCTTCTCTCCCTCCCTCCTTTCCTCCCTGCCTCTCTCGTTGCCTGTCTTAAAGGACGAACTCAACTCTTATAACTAATCAAAGCCCGATTTTCAAGTTGTGCAGGAAAACATACAATTGATTATGTCTGTAAAATCTCCTGATTGGGCAGAGCTAAAAGCAAAACCTAGGATGCACTTTGGGGCCCAAGATGCCAGCTGGGGTGGAAATGCTGACTACATAGATGAGATGAGTAAGAGAGAAGAAATTCACCTTGTTTCAGGCGAAAACTCTGATGTGTTCTTCTTGGCGGTGGGGGGGCGGGGGGATTGTTTTTGTTTTTTAAATCTATTATTTTTATTGGAGTAATAATTTTAATTGGAATATAGTTGATTTAGAATGTTGTGTTACTTTCTGCTGTACAGTAAAGGCAATCATTTATACATATGCATATATCTACCCTTTTTTAGATTCTGTTCCCATAGAGGTCATTACAGTAGAGTTCCCTGGCTATACAGTAGGTTCCAATTAGTTATCTGTTTTATATGGAGTAGTCTTTTTGTTTTGGTTGTGTTTTAAACTAAGTTTACTCACAGTGATTATATTCCTATCACTAAGCATCAGTAACAGCAGCCACCTGGGTAAATTTTTAAAGAAGTGATCTCTTTTTTTTTTTCTTTTTACTCAGTCCTTTATTTTTATTTTTTTATTTTTCAAGGAGTGATCTTTTTATTATAGAAATTCTATTGTATTTCTCTGCTTCAAACTTGGATAAAGCTCTCGGTCCCTGAAGCAGCCTGCAAGGTCTAGTAATTAGGATCTCTCATCCTCGGCTCATCTCTAGCTACTCTCTCATGAGCCCTCCCTTATGTTTCTTCCTTTCGTTTTGGGCTAAGACCCTCCTACTGCAGGCTGTTTCCTGGAGTACTCCACCCTGGGTCAGACTTTCTTCCTCCCTTCCAACTGACCCTCCTCCTACTCTTCTCCTCACCTTCTTTCATCTTCATAACAATTATGTTTCTCTATAAAGAAGTATATGAAATGGAAATAAACTCAAGCAATACAGAGAAGTTTAAAATCTAATTTTTAAAAAATTTACCCACCACTAAGAAATAACTTCCTTCACTTTCAACATTATTTAAAACCTTGTTTATATGTATACACACATATAGACAAATATGTATTTTATATGTCTGTATATTCATATATATATATATACACATCAGTTCAGTTCGGGCTTCCTGGTGGCTCAGAGGTTAAAGCGTCTGCCTCCAGTGCGGGAGACCCAGGTTCGATCCCTGGGTTGGGAAGATCCCCTGGAGAAGGAAATGGTAACCCACTCCAGTATTCTTGCCCGGAGAATCCCATGGACAGAGGAGCCTGGCAGGCTACAGTCCATGGGGTCGCAAAGAATCGGACACGACTGAGCGACTTCACTTCACTTCTTCAGTTCAGTCGTTCAGTCGTGTCTGACACTTTGCAACCACATGAATCGCAGCACACCAGGCCTCCCTGTCCATCACCAACTCCCAGCGTTCACTCAAACTCATGTCCATGGAGTCTGTGATGCCATCCAGCCATCTCATCCTCTGTCGTCCCCTTTTCCTCCTGCCCCCAATCCCTCCTAGCATCAGGGTCTTTTCCAATGAGTCAACTCTTTGCATGAGGTGGCCAAAGTACTGGAGTTTC